>PVIU01011595.1:0-64048 GCA_004026605.1 Ondatra zibethicus
GAGGGAGGGAGGGAGGGAGGGAGAAGTGAAATCTCATTATAAGTTCAGCGAAGAATAGAAGTGGAACTCTTTGGCAAACTATGAACCAGAAATCAAAATCACCTCATTGCTGTTCACCAAAAAGCATGCCAGATCTTAAAATTATAACCAACAACAATACATGTACTGAACTTGACACTGACTCTTGACTCTACCAAGGATTGCAATATAAAACACAGGATCTTAGACAAAAAGCCATTTGTACTTGCGACTATTTCACTGTGAACTATTTTTACTGCTTATCAAAAGTGAAATTTAATCATAGCTGTCGTTTATTTATTCAGATTTTATAACTGCCCTCTTTGTCCTCAGTTATTCTCAGTTGTTAGCTTTCATTGCTTTAATTCTAAAAGGAGTCTAGAGAGTCACAGAATTTAATAAAAACGGAATCTGCTTTCCTGGGTAGCAGTGTGCGTATGGACACCCTGTTCACCCTGTCTTGTCTACTAACTTTCTGAAGCTGAGGATGCTGAATTTGAGATGTATTTGCTGTGTTTTTCACTTCTTATCTCAGGAATAAAATAGTGTCCCTCAGGAATTTCCCCAAGCTTCTGCACTGAGCCACTGCAGACCTTAAAGCACAGGGTATAATTGGTCCTACCCACCAACACTACTATGTGAAAATTTAACTTTTCCTGTATTTATACTTAATAGTATTCAGGGAAAAATTTTATTAATCTTACATGAAACTCCAAAATGCAAATCATATAAAATTATCTACAAAGATGAATTTTATGTTTGAGTTCATATATTGCAAATACTTTAAATCTGGTGATTTGACCAATTATGTTATTTTGTTTGATTCCAACATTTGAAATATACATTAGCAAAGACAACTTTATTTCATGTCAGCTGTAGCATCCTTGTCATTAAAACTGCTATCAATGGTGAAAGTAACTTTTGTTTGTTATTGTTTCCTTTCTAAACATTTGACACTGGGCATGGTGGTGCACACCTTCAGTCCCAGAAGTTGGGAGACTGAGCAGGATGTGAGTTCTAGGTCAGTGAGGTTGGACCATATAGTGAGGCGCTACTCCAATCGCTGCCTCACCCATCTATTCAAAACCTATGACTCTTGAAGTCTTATTTAAAATTTTATTTAAATTGGTATATAAATTTTTACATAAAATATACGTTACTAGCATAAAACCTCATTTTTTTATTTGTATACAGAAGGCAACAGTTAAACCAAGTTAAATATTTTTCATCTTCTCAAATCATTTCTGTGTGGTTAAAACTTTTGTAATTTTTTTCTTGAATCATACAGTACATTGTTTTTACCTTGAGCCCCCCCCCCAGTAAAGAATAGTAAGTCAAGATTCTTTATCCATTTTTTCCATAGGTTCAGAAGACAAATTACTGGAAATATTTGACTAAGACCATTTTTCAAAATCCAGCACATGAATCTATTTCCATATTACTTAGTATTCAGTTGGGATAAATAAGATTAATTTGGTTTTTGGCCTGTCTAAGCTGGCATTATATAGTGGGAAATATTCTTTCAAATGTGGGGTATTTTGTAATAAGATCTCTAAAAGTAAAATGAAATGAAATAAAATAAAATCTGACAGCTCCTTTGTGTCAGTGTTTCTGAAATCTGTTCAACATTGAAGGAAGTTAATTTTGTCTTCTTGGAAGTGTTATATTTAAACATTTATTTTCATTTCATTCACTGGTGATTCGTCTGCAACTATAAGTACTAAATGTGCTTATTTGCGTTGACAAATTGAGTTCATCACCTATTGAAATTCAGGGCAGAGAAACACTATAAAGTTGAAAAAAAAAAACTTTGACACTGTCTCTTGTACGTTATAATTAACACCTGAATTGGTAAATTTGGTTTGATTGCTGTTCTGCAGAGCCTTGCTGGCTGTAGTTGAGGCATTGCAGGTTTTATCTCAATGAGAACTTCTCAGTGAGTGCAAAATATAAGGTCATTCAGAATTTTACTGTGTTTTTTAAAAAATAAAACCAGATTAATCTTGCATTATAAACTAATGCATCATTTCCCTCCTATAACATATGATAAAATCTCATAATGACAAATTTAAATGCATGTTTTACTACAGTGTGCATAACAAATGAGTGAGCTATAGAATTTCTTGTTTTTCATTTTGTCCGGAGGGTTAGGATGGTTTCTGTGTGTAGCTCTGGCTGTCCTAGAACATACCCTGTAGGCCAGGCTGACATTGAACTCATAGAGATTCATATGTTTCTGCATCCCGAGGGCTGGGATTAATTTCCTGTGGCAAGGGAGTCAGCCAGCTGTAGCTGAATTTGGCCAACAGTCCCCAGCAGAGAGAACTGTATAAATGATTCATAGTAGAGACAAACGGAAGGACTCAGACTGCCCCTGTCTGGGGCTGTTGGCTTGGAGAAGTTACAGCAAGCTCACCAGAAGTAGGCATTCTATGTAACCGGATAGCGGGGCATATTTCACTTCTCTGTTTCAACCAAAGGTAGAGTTAGAAGCAAAAATTAGGGAATCTGTAATACTTGATGAAACAGCAAAAATTTGGGCTAATTGCCACAAATAATCTGTTTTGGATTCCCTAGGGTTATTGATTCAGTTTCTGAGTTAGGCTGCAATTTTCTATAGTCTGTCTACTGTCCATTCCTATAACAGACTCTCACTTACATACAGAAGATGTGTAATAATGCTTTTATTGTTACTTTAAGTCTGCACTATAGTGTGTCAGACCAAGGGACATGCTTTTGGATAAATGTGCATGCTACAGGGAGTCTATGTCTTTAGGAGACTCCATCCTACGCCCAGAGACCATCAGAAGAGCGGTCTGTCAAAAATGTCAGCCAAGGCAGACAATACTCATTGAAACAATGTCAGACTGCACTATCTGTATGCAGGAGAAAAGTTCTCATACGTGGGAGCATAAGAGCAGAGTCATGGGTGGACCCTCTTCCTGAAGCAGAGTTAGAGAGACTTAGGTAGACAAAGAGGTTGAAAGCGGCCCTCTTAGATGGCATGGCTTTGTTCCCAGAAGACACTTCAAGAAGAAACGATAAAAAGCAAGGAGACTAATAAGGAAAAGGGGAGGTCCCAAGGACCTTAGTAAATATCCAAATAAGCGGGGACTCCCAGCTTTAGGGCCGCTCCCATCCAGAGGAGATAATAAGGTGGTTGCTTTCACTTTCTGAGCTACTTCTGTCTTTACCTGATAGGAGTTCATTTACTTCTTGGTTCATTCCAGGAAATGAACACCGCAATCCCCTAGACAGCTCCTAGAACCTTGTTCCAATTTCTAAGGACCCCAAACTGAAAATTGGGTCTGAAAATTGTTATCAGTTAGAGTAGAGAACTTGTTTCTTTGATTAGATAAATCATTTATATCATTAGATAAATGATATAAATTTTCCTGTTTTTTTTTCCCTTATGGATTACTGGGCATACAGTTTATAAAGCCACTTTGAGGAGCTGCATTGAGTTTCTACCTCTCCATCTTTTATGACAGCGGCATGCTTTTCTCTCCCTAAGAAAGTGATAATTTGTATGCTGGTGTCTTAGCCTACAGAACCCAGACTGAGGAATTAGGGTCCTGGTTTCTGTTTTATGGGTAACAATTCACTGATCTGAGATACCTGAACAAAGATTAGATTTACAACCTAAAGATTAGTCATTCATTCAACTTGAATTTGCCAAGGAAAATATTAGGGAGGCTTTTAGATATGCGTGTATTATAGTACAGAAGTCAGGACTGGGTATGAAATAAAGTCATGTATGGGTGGCTATCAACTGAAACTATGGTAGGGATAGATGGTCTAGAAATAGATGATAGATTAATAGGCTAGACAGAGCTATAAACATGAAATGCGAAATTCACATGAGGAACTCCAGTGGCACAACTGGTTAGCACAAAGCCTTTTTATGATATAGCACATATATTACTTCAGATAGAGAAAACGAAATTGTATAGAAGCAGTCAAGCAGCTGAGATCATGGAAGCCACGAAGCAGTAGTGGCTCATATCCAAGGTAACACTATGAATGGCACTATGTGTCAATTAAAATCAAGACAAAATATCTATTAGATGTAGGGCTGTGAAGATAATTGATTGCACGCTCAGGAAGGGTGGAGGAAAAGGTAGTTCCCTGAAGTAAGGAGTGACACGTGGAAGGCACATTGGGCATTAGGAAAACATACAGAAGTAAGAGGAGATGTGGGTGTTCTGTAGAGTTCCTGTTGTTTGGTGATGTTGAATAAGGAACCCAGGATGTAACTGTCTAAGACACTTTGCATTGTTGTGATGCATGGGGTATTTGTCTTCTCTAACCTGGGTAGCATCTAGACTGATAGTTTTTTTTTAATAGCCAATAACCCTCAGATGAAATAAGGAAAAACTTCAGGGAATATTTTCACCTCTACAGTTGCATGAAAATATGTGTGTGTGTGTGTGTGTGTGTGTGTGTGTGTGTGTGTGTGCGAGAGAGAAAGAGAGAGAGAGAGAGAGAGAGAGAGAGAGAGAGAGAGAGAGAGAGAGAGAGAGAGAGATTAGGAAAAGAAAAACCAACCCACCAACCAACCAAACAACCAAAAACAGAGGTATTTATTCATTGAAAGAGAGCCCAAGATTCCAGAAGATAAATAAGCATTTATTCAGGGTCTATTTTAGCAGCTCTGTTTGTAGAGGATTCATTGCTTTAAGAATTTCTTAAATTACCGAACAAAAATGCAAGACTGTAATTATGATCTCAAGTATGTTCGTGCAGATCTGAAGTGTGGGGAGCCATGCAGGCTCTGTCAGCAGTAAGATAATTACAAGCAGCATGTGGAATATAATTGTGGGTATGAATGCCAAGAGCCAAATGAAGCACGAACAAATGGGGAACGGGAGAATGGAATTAATTTAAAGGATTCAAGAACCTAGAAATGGCAGGTAGGTAGGAGGGTTTGAGCTCCCCAGGGGCATTTTCTTAGTGGAATCCTAGTGAGTTATTGATTGTATTTGAAAACTCTGGATTAAAATATTGATAAAACATAGATAATATTCTTGGATTGCAGTGATCTGTAACTCTCTCAACCTATTGCTTGTGGTTAACATTGGGAGTAGCAAGATGTTCACATAACTGTAATCAGAAATGTAACAGGATACGGTTTATAGTACATGCTAACAACAAATCGGTAATGACTATCATTAGTAAACAGATTCAAAAATATTATTACAAATGTAAAAACTGCTCAGTATTGGATGTGATATTCTGCTTTTATCCAGCACCCTCTTTTGTTGTGTGTACTGAGGATCGAACTTATTATTTCACACTTGTCTGGGAAGCACCCTATTACTTTGATGTGTGGTTTCACCCCCCCCCCCCAATTTCCATTCTGTCTCCTCCGTGCTCTTCCCTGTCTTCTCCCACCTCATCTACCCTTCCTCACTCCTCTTCCCCAACTTTTGCTCTCTCTACCCCTCCACTTCTTTCACCTTTTTTCTTTCTCTCTTCTTTCTTTTGTTCTTACCTTACCTTTCCTTCCTTCCTCCCTCCCACCCTCCCTTCTTCTCTCCCTCCCTCCCTTCCTTCCTTCCTTCCTTCCTTCCTTCCTTCCTTCCTTCCTTCCTTCCTTCTTTTTCTCTCTCCGTCCTTCTTTCTTTTCTTCTTTTTTCTCTCTCTTTCCTTCCCTTTTTTCTCTCTTCCTCACTTTCTTTATTCCTCCCTTCCTCCTTCCCTCCATCCTTCCCTTCCTCCTTTCACTCTGTAGGCTGTTCCAAACACCAGATGGCACAGCTTAGAGTGGAGTGTAGGTAGGCAAGGTTGGAAAGAGTAACCACGGCAAAGCTCAAGTGGAGGGTTTTGCAGTCTAATGACTGTTCCTTCTCATCACATTTATTCTTCCAGAGCTATTAGCCTTGTGTTGACAGATAACTTACTTCTCTTTCCAAAGGCTTACAAACTGAAGGCTTCTGATGAAGTGGACATGGACATAGTGAGGTTAAACTGACAGTTGCTTCTCAGCTCTGGATACTGGGTTCCCCTCTCTTCTACACAGTGAAGTGCTGAGTGCATCTTGACTTAGCGGTTGTAGCTCTGCTGGGGTTAACAGTCTTCAGCACATTTGTCAACATGCTAACAGAAACAGGATTAATTTTTCTGTCAGCATCCAGGGCACAGCATTGTGTCTGATACCTAGAGAGAGAGGGACCTAGCAGCTGGTAGGCCAAGGGCACACATGTGCTGAGAGCTGGCCATCATCATAGTCTCAGCTACTGAACAGAAAACACTGTGACATTATGAGAGATGGTGAAAAAGTTGTTTTTACTGGGGCTCATACCTGGATTTCGAACAAGAAATCTTACATTTTCATTTTGTACTTGAGGTCACAAATTCCATAGCTGGCAATAGGCATGAGGTGAGCTTCAAGCGTGGTCTACACTGAGTTTATTTTCTTGTTGTTTCTTACTCAATTCAAAGTACATAAAAGGGTTGTTAGGCATGTGAGAAAAACAGGCAATCAAATTGAAGGGAGGATTGCTGCATGATGCCAAGTGAGGAGGCAGCTGGAAATGGACTGCCATGCAGCTCACCTTTTACAGCATTGATCAACGAAGTGATTAAGCCAATGACGATTTCTCCGTGAATTAACTATTAGATAATTCACAATGATCTGTCAGACATAACTTATGACTTGCCCAGGGCATGCTGTTCCTTGAACAATAATTGTCCACCAAAGGATGAAGAGAATTAGTTTCCTGAGTGTGGGAGTATCCTAGCACCAAAAGAACATATTGCATAAATATGTGCCGTGCTCAACAATAATGCATTACAATGCTCATGAGAAGTCTGAGGCCGGAAAAAAAAGGGTGATCGATTCTTTGGCTAATACTTTTGAATTTTGTTAAGTCATCTTTGAGGTGAAGTTTCATATTTACTGTGACAAAGAATTACAGAATCAAAGACACCAGTTGATGGCTTGGTTGCATTATTGGTTAGACTTGTAGACTGGGGTGTTGTGAGATCCTAAGGCTTTTTAATTTCATAAGTTCCTTTCAAAATAGTAGTTGTAATGGGCCCCTTGAAAGGGAAGAAATTATGTAAGATTCTTTACAGTGCTACCCAACACAAATGCAGAGGGACTGCTTTTAAAATCAGTAAGAGTTGAAGGACCCCCATGGTGCTGACAGCTTTATTGATCTCTTTTAGGGGAAGAGACAGTCCTTCACTCTTGGTCTGCCGTCTGCTTATTTGTACACTGATTGCAGTGTTCTCCATCTTTCTGCCATGAGTGTCTTGGGTAAATTTATTTTTATTTAACCAGTATTTGAATAATTTTTTCAGAATTGGCTTCTGCTTCCTCTAAGCACTTCATGTTCATTTTAAAATAAATTATGTTTTAGATTGTGAAAAATATGGTCAATTATAACATTTTAAGGCTATACAAACAATTCTTTAAAATACCAAATTTAAGTGTGTATAAAAATCCATGGTGTTAAATTCAAACAGCATAGAAGCCAAAAATTTTCTATTCTAAAAAAGTAAGGCAACAATTTAAAAAGTACAGTTTGAGCAAAGGATGTTGAATAGATATCATTGGAGACAGACATTAATTTTTAACAAGATTAATAGAGACAAAAGCGAGGTAGTTTGTACAAGGGACACATTGAGACTTAACCACATCAAACTTATATAGAATAAATACATAATTTACACAGTTTGTAATTAGCTGGCCCAAGAAGGGGCTACATGATTCCAAAATGCTCCCTCGCATTGCTCTTTAAGCTTAAACCCTCAATGTGGTGAGATTAAAATAACTTTAATTCCATGTTTGGTCTTTTTTCAGTGGATGCTGAAATTGTACACGTTATTTGAGTTTATGTCCTCTACATACAACTGACATATTTTGGTAGGAAAAAGTAAACAATAAACATTTGGTTCAGAAGGAAGAAAGAGGAAAAGGAGACAGCCAAGGAGATTGAATACCAGTTGCCTACTTCAGAAATTCCCCTCTGTCCTCTAAACTCCGAAAGTCAAGTGCCAAGGCTTTAATGGAGCAATCATTTTCATCCTTACAAGAGAAAGCATTATAATCCACCGGGGGGCTCTTAATGACTGTCTGATATACTTTATGAAGCAAATCTTCTAATCTGTCTCCAAAGGGCGAGAAGAAATAAAACAACCCACCAAGTCCACTTTGAGATCAGCAGTATATTTTTTTTTAATTAAAAATGTCTTGTGGAGTGAGATTATTATGAATCTCCTTGTCAATTAAAATGTACAAATATTGCCTTATTAGGTTATGAATGACTTTAATATCCTACAGGTCATTGATATATTAGAATCCATGGACTACAATATGAACCTCTGACTTTCCAGTGTAATAACAGCACTTCTACAACATGTCTTAGAGTGATTGACAACCACTCAGCATGAGGGCCTATAACACCACAGCCAGTTCAGATCAAGTCTTCAGGGCCTTGTGCTTTCTTCCTGCAGACTTCAGTTTTTCTCCCTGGGCTCTATGACCGTGTTTTCCCTCACAAGTCAGTAAACACTGGGAATGCGCGTGCAGTATCTGCATGCACGCGCATGCATTTGAGTGATTGTGTAGACTTCAGCAGCTTCTCGAAATGCTGTATCACTTTGAGCTTTAAGGGCACTTCAACAGGGTTGTTCAACATTGACACACTGGCAACGTGACCAGAGCACATCTGAGATGTAGGCAGAGTTATTAAGATACTATGGATAATGTCAGGGGGAGTGAACTGTGCTCTCCTCTGAGAAACAGGAATGGAGATTTGAAATGAAGTATTCCTTCTATCATCCACAACTAAATTTATTCATCAGACCTTTTAAAATTCCCCCTTGTCTTTGTTTCTGATGTCAATTTCTTATGATCAGAGAATTACTCCTGTATAACCTATAATAAATCAAATCCCACACTGGTGGTATATGATTAACTGTGTTTTAACATTAGGAACATGAGAAGCATTTTGGAGACTCTAGTCTGGGGTGCAGTGCTCTAGAGAACCATGGCAACTCATGGTTTAGGGTGACACTTTCTAAGAAATGATTACGTTACTGAGTTAGCTGATAAGGTATTAATGAGGGGTTCCCAGTCTGGCTGGGCACCACCATTACCTGAGGAAGACTTTGAACCTTGGCTGTCAAAGTCATCCTATCCCAGAAACTTCCAGAATCTCCATGCAGCTTGGCACTCACGGTGGATTCTAACATGGTCACGTCTCGACAACTGTAATGAATATATTTATGAAATTAGCAAAATAAGCAAGGATTGATAAATTTCCCAGAGCAGAGAAAAGAGATACTGAGGATTATGAGAAAAGGGGAGAATGTTTCTGCTTTTTGCAACCTTTTCAGGACAAGCTCTAACTCCTATAGCTATAATTTCAACCTCCGCAGTATGGATTTCTAAGTATCAAAGCATTAGAGAACACTGTGACTCATATAGTTTCTACTTCACTATTCCTTGTAGCCTTTTGTCTTTACTCAGAACCATTTTACAGGTGCTACAGAGATTTTATGACTTGTTACAGTTTTTTTACAGTATTAAAATTCAAGTCTAACAAAACTAAAGTAGATCACTAAACTGGGAAATCCACAGAAAACATGTTGTTTAACATTTACAAAAAAATGGATTTAAAGAAGTCTTTTGTGCCGGCTGTGGTGGCACACACCTTTTTTCCCAGCATTCAGGAGGCAGAAGCAGGCAGACATCTGTGAACTCAAGACCAGCCTGGTCAACATTAGAAAGTTCTAGGACAGCCAGGGATACATAGAGAAAACCCCGTCAGAACCCTGACCCTCACAGATATGTGGTTTTCAGACTTCTGGCCTCCAGCCACTGTTAAATCTTGTATTTCTGTTGTTTAAACTACAGAGTATGGAGTGTTGTTACAACAGTCCTAAAGCACACACTGGGAAATTTAGGCTCCAAATGCTTTTGTGTCATCTAGAATGAATGAGCCAGGTGTAAGACAGAGGTGGCTGTGCCCCACCTAGGCAGAGGAGGTGCCTGTGCTCCACCCAGACAGAGGAGGTGCCTGTGCTCCACACAGACAGAGGAGGTGCTCATGCTTCACCCAGACAGAGGAGGTGCCTGTGCTCCACACAGAGAAGGTGCCTGTGCTCCACCCAAACAGAGGAGGTGCTAGTGCTCCACACAGACAGAGGAGATGCTAGTGCTCCACCCAGACAGAGGAGATGCTAGTGCTCCACCCAGACAGAGGAGGTACCCATGCTCCACCCCCTTTACCTTAAATTTCACTGTGTTTAAGACTGACTAAAGTTATGGGGCAAATGGCCAGTGTGCAGAGAACAAGAGACTGTGGCATGCTGACCTGCAAATGGAACATCTGTAACACACCCCTCCTTCAGAGGGTCAGGGATCATTCTGAAAGCGAAGGCAGAAAGATCTATAAGAGCCAGAGGTGGTGTCTACAGGGTAACAGTATTTGCTGGCCTTTGCAGGGCTGTTGCATACCAAATTCACAGCAATCATGACGACATGCTCAAGATCTGCACAGGATTAGGCTATCCCCCAAATCCTGTATGGTTGTAGAAAATTAGTGAAGGTGTGTTACATTTGTTTATGCTGTGGAACATGTGTTTAATGATGCAAAGATGTGTTGCATTCTTTTATGTTGCATTTGTTTAACTCTGTAAAGCTGTATTATTTTGCCTATCTAAAACACCTGATTGGTCTAATAAAGGATCAAATGGCCAATAGCAACACAGGAGAAAGGATGAGTGGGGCTGGCAGGCAGAAAGAATAAATAGGAGGAGAAATCTGGAAGGATCAAGGAAAAGGAGAAGCAAGGACACCAGGGACTAGCCACCCAGCTACACAGCAAGCCACAGAGTAAGAAGTAAAGTAAGGTATATAGAACAGAGAAAGATAAAAGCCCAGAGGCAAAAGGTAGATGGGATAAGTTAAGATAAGTTGGCTAGAAACAAGCCAAGCAAAGGCCAGGCATTCATAAGAAAGAATGTCTCTATGTGTATTTATTTGGGAGTTGGGGTCAGACCCCTCAAAAGCCAAAGAATAAAAAGTAAAAACCCAACAATGCAGGTGGTTAGGGAGGGGCTCATAAAGTTCCACACCTAGAGGAAGGTTAGTTTTCCTCAGGCGTGTGGCCTCTGAGAGAGTACCTTTACTCCTGTAGATGATCTTACACCACCAAGTGGACTTAGTGAGCTTAGAAATAAAGGCCACATGGAAGTTGGAACGGAAAAGTAGAGGGAGGATAAGGGAGGAGCTGGAGGAAAAAGAAAGTGTGTGAATTTGATCAAAATGGATCACATTCACATATGAAATTCTCAAACAATTAAAAAAAAAAGCAAAACGCAAGTGGATCCATGGCAACTGTAAACAGAACAGCATTTGGTTGGCAATGGGAAGCAAAAAATGGTAGGGAGGGACAACAAGGTTTCCATGGAGATTTGGAGAAAGATGGATATGTCTTGATATCGAGGATAGTTTCATCAGTGTGTATAAGTTATGCAATGTGTTAATTCTTAACCAGTACTATGGTTCCTTAAAATTCTGGAATTCAAACATTTCAGTTCAGTCCCTGTTATGGTGTATGTCTTACTTGTTCTTCACAGGCTCTGATATGGAGCATTATGGGGACTTCAGCCCTTAGCATTTTCCATGTCCGAGGTTCTGGTTTGTTCTCTCTGCTTTCCTGGATCATTGCCGTATGTGCTGTCTTCTGTCACTTGCTGCCATGCTCCTCCCTCCACAGACTGAGACATTCAACCTAGACTTCCCACTGTGATTAACAGAAGTCCTTGTGAAACTATGAAGCAGAATAAAAACTCCTGTTAAGTTGTTCTGATAAGTGTTTAGTCACAGAGACAGTAAAAGTAAACAGTGCCTTGTTGTAGGGAGTGGGCCCTTTTGTTCCGGCCATCTGGCTAGCTTACACCCAAAATAAACACAAAGAAACTGTATTAATTAAAACACTTCTTGGCCATTAGCTCTAGCCTCCTGTTGGCTAACTCTCACATCTTGATTTAACCCATTTCTATTCATCTGTGTTCACCACAAAGTCGTGGCTTAGCGGGAAAGATTTAGCATGTCTGACCTGGCATCTCCATGGTGGCTCTCTGACTCTGCTTTCTTCCTCCCAGAATTCAGTTCTGTCTCTCCATCTACCTAAGTTCTGCCCTATCACCAGGCCCAAAGCAAGTTTCTTTATTAACCAATGAAAGCAACACAAATACAGAAGGACCTCCTACACCATTTCCCCTTTTCTGTTTAAACCAAAAGGAAGGATTTAACTTTAACATAGTAAAATTACATATAACAAAACAGTTATCAAGCAAGAATTACAGTTACATTATTTATATCTATTTTATCTTTTATCATAACAAAGGAAAACTATAACTATCTATCCTTCAACTCCATCAAAGACTCCAGAAGGATATAATATTACCTAAGTAAACAGGAAGTGCTTTGTAGGCAACTTTTAAAACTCTAGAAATGACAGACACATATCGCTCCCTGGACAGTCACCCAAAGTTCTTTTGTATCACTGGGACATCCATCTTCAGCCCACAGGCCCATAGTATCCAGCAGACATTTCCATGAAGCAGGAAATTCTAAAGACAGTTCAGTTACTTTCTTCTGTGTCCTACAGAATGTCTCACAGATTCTTTCATGAATCAGGAGCCCTGAAGGATCATCTCACCTTTAGGCAAGTTCAGCAGTCCTCTCTCTGTGGGTTCTTCATATCCAGTTTATGCAACAATCCAGGCAAGAGCAGTTTCTTGCCCAAATAGCTAACCAACTCCATAAGGAGCCTCTTTGATGCCCATCTTCCTCAAGAAGTAGCTGGTGCTGCCAGGAACAGATGTGTCTCATTGTCATGAAAAGTCCATTTTAAATGCCATATTCTGTAGTCTTTGAAAGATATGAAGAATGCCTAGCCATCTGAAATATATCTATGCACATGTAGAAAATCTAACTAACATGACAACAAACTTGACTATTATAGATGGTTATCTATTAATCTATATTTCTTAATTATACTTTACATTTTTAAATGAACTATACAATCACAATACCTTAATCAAGAGCAGAAATATACATATAACAAGATTGACCTTAAATTTATATCAATAAAGCAAAATCCATACCAATGTAAATTATTCATATCTATATCATACCCCCTTTAAATGTAAACAAAGATTTATAAACAACATTTGGGAATATTGATGTAGTTATTTCTCTCCAAACTTCTTTCTGCTATATGAGGGGGCATTGTTAATCAGTTCCTTTATGGTATATCCTGTGTGCTATGTTCATCTCAGTCAGCAGTTGAATGAAGTAATTTTCTGAGGGTGTTTAGGGCAACCTTTCAGGAGGGTGTGATCTATCATACCATATTGGTCTAGAAGGAATCCATAGGGTCTCATCTTATGTGAAAACAAAAGAAGAACCTCTTTTCCAAAGCATCATATCCTTAGACCCAAATTCTGAAGTCAAGATACCTTTATAATATACATATTGGTTTAGTTTAGCAGCACATACAATGAAAAGTCTCTCTGTATTTATCTCCTTCACAGTAAAAAAATTCAAATAAAACACAATAATATACAGAATCCAGACTCTCTGTGAATTTTCCATTTTTACGTTGCTTATTTTTTTTACTTCCTTTAATCTATGATTATATGTACTCTGTCTCTTTAAAGACTTTACCCTTTTTTAAAGCATTAACTTTATTTTATGACTCTGTATACTCTTTATCTTTTCTCTCCTAAGCCTACATACATTTATTCAACACTGTGACCCATTTAGAGGTCTTTTATGTCTGAATCTGTCCTATTGCATTATCTTTAATTTTCTACTGTCTTGGAGAGCTTTTAAAATGCTAAGCAGCTTGGTTGCAGCTGCTCTGGATGTTGGCTCCATCTCTCTCCAATTTCAAAATGTTGGATCTACCATTTTTGCTAGCTCTGGGGCCACCACGTAGGAGCCACACTCAGCACTTTAACTCTGAGAATGAATGTGAAGCACAGAAACTCTTTTTATCTGAGTTACAGCCAAATCTGTCATGCAGAGCACTGCGCAGCCTGGAAACATCTCTGTGTATGGCAGCGGGAATCTGCCATGCTCTCCCGCCTGCCCAAGCCTAGTAGACATGATCTTGCTGTCTGCCCAGGCAGGGAGCACTGAGCCACAGACATTGTGTCAGCCAGTTTCCTCCCAACCCTAGTGGGTACAGAAATACCCGCGACCCACAAATGTCATTGAAATGCTTTATAGCCGGAGTTAGCACTGGAGGCACAGCCCAGGAAGCCACGTTTAAAAACCATGCAGCTTTTTTCCTGCTTTGGCTGCTGAGTTAAGAAAAATTTTCTGCAGCATCCCGCCATCAAACAGCATAAAGCTAGCTTAACCCCCGAAATAATCACACAGAAACTGTATTAATTAAAACACTGCTTGGCCATTAGCTCTAGCCTCCTATTGGCTAACTCTCACATCTTGATTAGCCCATTTCTGTTAATCTGTGTTAACCACAAGGTTGTGGTTTACTGGGAAAGATTTAGCATGTCTGACCTGGCGTCTCCATGGCCGCTCTCTGACTCTGCTTTCTTCCTCCCAGAATTCAGTTCTGTCTCCCCACCTACCTAAGTTCTGCCCTATCACCAGGCTCAAAGCAGTTTCTTTGTTAACCAACACAAATACAGAAGGACCTCCCACACCAGTGACTTGTGAGTGTCTCTGTTCCACGCGTACGCTACTCAGCTGGTAGTGTTCCTGGAGGCTGCCTGTCATATCTTGCGTTTTCAGGCACACAAGACCTTGGGAAGCTCAACTTTAGCTCTTCTTTATGCCTCAGAAAAATGAGCTCTTCTGAAAGCTGAAGGTTCCTCCTGCTACTCAAATCTGTTCTAACAGAATATGGATCGAAGGCCTTCTAAAGGGGTTTCCTTTGGAAACATAAGCATCATCTACTTAGTGTAAGAAAGTCTTGACATTGTTGATGATCTAATCAGCATTTCACATAGTTATTTTTCTTTCTGGGCTGTGATTTTATTTAATAAATAATTGAACTGTGTCTGAGCACTTTGATTTACAAACCAACAGAAAGTCTGTTTATCCTCTGTATAAGTCATTGTCTGTGTTGACCAAAGATTTTTAGCAAATTTGTCTTTTATCTTTATTACAGAGATTTTAAAATATCTTAAAATATAATTACAAGGATGCCCTGACACAGGACTCGGTGAGGTGCTGTGTGTTTGCTTATGTGGAGTCAGCCCTGGGTAGGATGGAGCTCAGCTCTTCGGAAGCTGCTGGACTAGGTGTGGAGACAGCTCTTTGTTACGCCCTCTCTGGAGGAGTCATCCTGTGTTTGCTCCACCTGTCTTTTAACTGCTTTCAGATGCCATGAGGGCCATCATTTGCTTGTTGGTTTACTATTTTCAGTTGGGACTCTGCTGAGGCAGGGATCAAAATTAACACAAAGCTTTCCATCCTAACCATTTATCTCTCTACCGCTTACTTATTTTTCTCTAAGTAGGAATTTAACATTCAAATGTAGTGTTTCAGAAGGGGATGATGGAACTCAGCATCTAACTGCTGATGAAACCGAATATGACTAACGCACAAGACTGAGCCCATCCATCCCCAGAGATGAGCAGCTTGGTGCAAGCGTAAAGTAGCAATTGACTTATCCATTTTAAACAGTCATTGTTTGGGCTTCAGGATACTGACTGAGTCATGAGTTTAGATAGAGCCCAGGCATTTCTACAAGTAAATCTGCAAATCAGCAGGTAGCACTTAAACCATGGAACTCTGACCCTTGTCACATACAAGTGAAGACTGGCCAGTCACTTAAACCTAGTGCCCTATGTTCTCCCTCCTCCAACGCATGTCATAGGAGCAGCTACCTACTGAAATATTATAAAGCTTAAATGAGCAACACATGAAAAGTTCTAAGTACAATGTCAGTCATACTACAAGGGCTTTATGCTGTGCCTGCAAGTTGTTACTTTATCTTTTTATATGAGGAACCTGGATTAGAAAAATGTCAGATCATTGCTCTATACAAAGAGGTTCTCAACAATCTAGCTAGGGAAAAATATATAGGACAATTTCTCTGCCTAAGATTAAGGCACGCACAGGATAGGTACACTGTCAGGACAGAAGAACAAGACTCGCCTCAATTTGAAGTCAGAGATTTCCTACCTAATCATGAAAACTCAGCAGATGATTATCAGGAGACTGAGACACGTTGAGCAATAGCACAGAGCCATGACCCAACATGGCAGAATTCCAGAGGAAGTGCTGAACTTTGACTTGGAAACATCCTCCAAAAGCCTGTGATAAAGATTTCAGTATCATTTGATGGGGCTTGGGAGGTGATTGCACCACAAGGGCTCTGACTTCATCAGTAGACCAATATAATGACCGATTTATAATTTAATGATGTTACTGAGAAAGGATGGGAACCACAAGGTGGGGCCTGAGACTAAGAATCATGAAATGGAATGCCAATCAGGCTGGTAGTGAGAAGGTTCTGTGGATGTGCATTGCTGTGAGCATTTTTCTTTGCAACACCCAGGGCAATTAAAGGTATAAGGGAAGAGCTTGTCACATTCCATATCATTTACATGAGATCAGATTGAGCCCATGTAAGTATGATTCAGTGCAGGAAAATTGGTTTCATACTAAAAAAAAAAAAGCCATCATTTATGACCAATTCTGTTGGTGCTAAACTCCATTGTGAGTTATGTTCACTTTTTAAAAATATATCTTCCATTTTATCCATAAGAAATGGTGACTCACTTTGTCTCAAGATTAGTTTAGTTGCTCTTAGTTTTGTCTATGAATTTCTCACTTTGATCATGGTGTATGGAGAGCTCAATTTAATCTAACCACTCCCTTTAAAATGAATATACAATAAACTAAATTCAACATATTTCACAGATACTTATTCTTTATCAAATGCTGAAAGAAATAGTATACAGTGAAATATAAACATTTAAATCATTACTTCCTATGAAGTTAAATGTCTCTTTCCGTCTAGCATTCTATGTATGCACCATCATGAACAGTCCAATCTAATTAATCCCAGGAGGATTAATGGTCAAACCTCCATCATCGAGGTTTGGTGTTACAGAAGTTGGAAAGTGAAAATGGTGATGTCTGTTGTTTTCCTTTTCTTCCTCCCTGGAGTCTGAGATAGGAGGGAGAAAACCGGGATGCAAGGATTTTCCAACCTAGCTGGTTTCTATTTCCTAAGCCTCAATGCACATTTGTTTCACTCTGACTTGCAGCTGTGTGTCCATCTTCTGTTAGGTCCCATTAATACGGTGCTGGTTGTGACTCCTGAACATTCGTCCTTCTGTGGTGTAGCCACGCCTTCCTCCAGCCTCTGGACAATCTCTGATTGGCTAAGACACTTGGTTTCTTGTGTATTTGGAATTTGCATCATAGACACACTGGGCCCTCTGTTTCAGAGAACTCACAGATACGTACCCAGTACCAGCCCTGTGTGTGTATATACGTCTGCAGATGGAAGGGGAAACCCTGACGGGGCTCCAATAACAACCTCACTGATGTTCGGTTTGTCCTTCATGAGGCAGAATGATGAAAAGAGAAAGTTCACAGCTTGTGGAACCGGCAGCCGGAGTAAAAGAACACCATTCTCTTTTTGTAGTCTCCGACTCACTTCAGAACGGCAGTCTCAGAACGGGCTGTCAGTTTGATTTTGCGGGGAAACGGTACCATAGCTACCGTACTGTAAATGTGACAATCTACTCAGGTCTCAGTTGCCTCACCTCACCTCAAAGTCCGTGTAGCTCTTTTGTTTAATCCTTATGCCCTGTTAGCAATGGTGATGATTTAAGATTATAGCCTTTTCAATATAAGGTCCCCAGTGTCACCACTGGCTGCTTCCTTTAGTCTGCAGGGCGTTCTCTTCAAAAGGAATGTTTCTTTTTAAGATCTTAAGTTTTGAGTCTCCACAAGTCCAGGATAACAGGGAATGTTCCGCTGAGCTCTCTCTTACCAAATTGGGCTAGAAAGAAAGTGATATGATCTGAAGCAAAAGCCCTTGGAAGACAGAAGATGCAGCTCCTGCATTTGCGTTTCTACTTCTTACCTCCTCTTTTTAAATTCTGAGATAGGGAGGCAACTCCCAACCAAAAAGCTGATCTTTCGACTCCTTAGTAAATTTGAGGGTAAAACTTAAGCTCATGTACAAAAGTGTAACAATTAGTATGTGAGCAAGATGCGTCTCTGGGCTGTTAACTTCCTTTGGAGCAAGACACTCCCTAGGGAATGGTGGGGCTACTGAGAGGGAGTTCGTGCAAACACAGGCGCCCTTTCTGTTTCCTTTAGGGTTTTAAATGCTGTGTTGGCTTTTGATTCCAACGTCCTTCTGACTGCCCTGATTTTCATTGAGTTCTTGTAAACTGCAGGACATGCTAACCTTCCCTAAGAAACTGTTTCCTAGAACGTGAAACCCTGGTGCCGTTAGTGGTCCATGTGCAGAATGTTTTGTGAACGTGTCCTTCTTTCCTGTGTGCTATGTAAGGCTGGTTATGACCAAAATCAGCTCAACGTTTTATATTAGGTTATTGCACTCAATAATAGCCTAGTGATCAAATCTTTGTACATTAGAAACTTATTTAAATTTTTTTACTGACATTTCTAATGCTAGTATAAATGTTAATAAATAAAGATTTTTTCTTTTTAAAAGAAGATGCAGCTCTATTACTGTAAAAGTTCTGCTTTGCTCTGGCGACACCATATCTGTAGGAAAAGATGTCAGCTGCTGACAGGAAGCCCTGCCAAGGAACAACCTTGCACTAGCCATTTTTAGAGAGTGTGTAGACCGAGGAAAGATGAATAGCCTGGGCGTTATCCAGTCTGTTAATCTTGGTCCATTACTTGGTTGTCTTGTAAGCAAGTCCCTTTGATTATGCGTTTGTGGTCTTCCTTTGGAGGAGGATAATCTTGAAGTGATCCTAAAATGGAGAGACTTTGTGGGAATCTCCCCAGTATGGCCACATGAGTTATTTCTCTAATGCCCTTTCACAGCTAGATTTTACTGATTCTTAGAAGTCACAGGGGTGTTAAGTAATCACTGTCAACGTCATTAAAGAGCTGAGGCAGCAGGAAATGATGGTCAGTGTGCACACAGGGGCGGACTCAGTACTAAGGAAACCCAGATAAATATCAAGTAGCAAACCATGTCTGTTCCTAAAACTCCAGCAGGATCAGAGTGACACCAGCTTCCACACCCATATCTGAATGCAGATATAGCAGTCTGTCTTCCCCTTTCCCCGTTCATACTACATTCAACCCATTCTCTTCCAAACCCAATAGCTAACCCTATTGGCAACTTTATTGTCTTCCCTAGTTTTACTTTTGAAACAAAACACTTGTACCCTTATCAATATAATATACAGGAGATCATCTTTCACCAGAATGGTTTAAATTGCTACAATGTATATGAACCTTGATTGTCAGGTTTGAGGGACCCTCAACTGAAGAATTACCTTCATCAGATTGGTCTGTGGGTGTAACTACAGGGCGTTTCCTTGATTTATGATAGATGTGTGTGTAGTGCCATCTGTAGACAGGGAGGCCTGGGCTGTATAAGAAAGACAGTTGAACATGGCTGGGATCAAGCCAGGAAGCAGCTTTCCTCCATGGTCTCTGCTTCAAGCTGCTGCCTTGAGTTCCTGCTTCGGTGCCCTCGATGAAGGACTATTGCCAGTAGAAAGCCTGTCTGCACAGACACATAGATAACCCTATAAATACGGTTCAATAACCTTTTTCTTCCAACTTTTTGTGATGCAGTTTTCCATCTCATAGCTAATGAACCACTCTGGTTTGTTTTCTGCGGCTGTAATAAAACATTTTGACCAAAAGTAACTTGGGGAGGAAAGGGTTTATTTCATAATGATCCAAACACTGTGTTTGAAAAAAAAAACAAGTAGAAATTTGTTATATTTTAAAAGAAGAAAATGGAACAATACTAGACAAAAATCAGATCTGCCAAGTATAAAACATGGGACTGCTTTAATTTTTATTCTTTGAAATAATATCTTGTTCCTAATATTTGTAGAATGAGAACATATAAAACTTTTAAAAGAAGCACAAATGATTGGTATTATTGTAGTTATCATTTTATGACTGTCAGCATTTAAAGTTGTAATTGACAACAAGCAATCTATCTTATACTAGCAAGAAAAAGTTAGAAATACAAAGTGAAATTGTTGAAATTAAAAGTGAAGGGCATCTAGGCTGTTCCCAGGTTCTAGCTATTACAAATAATGCTGCTATGAACATAGTTGAGCAAATGTCCTTGTGGTATGATTGAGCATCCTTTGGGTATATACCCAAAAGTGGTATTGCTGGGTCCTGAGGCAGGTTGTTTCTTAATATTCTGAGAAATCACCATACTGATATTTAAAGGGGCTGTACCAATTTGCACTCCCTGTGGTGCATTTACACAATGGAGTATTACTCAGTGGTAAAAAATAATGACATCTTGAAATTTGCAGGCAAACAAATGGAGTTAGAAAAAAGCATTGAGTGAGGTAGCCCAGCCCCAGAAAGACAAATATAATATGTACTCACTCATAAGTGGCTTTTAGGCATAAAGCAAAAGAAAAACCAGCCTACAGTCCATAACCCCAGAGAACCTAGACAGCAAAGTGGACCCTAAGAGAGACATACATGGATCTAATCTACATGGGGAGTAGAAAGGACAAGCTCTCCTGAGTAAACTGGGAGCATGGGGACCATGGGAGAGGATAGAAGGGGAGAATGGAGGAAGGAAGAAGAGCAGAGGGAAATGTATAGTGCAATAAAAACCATAAAAAAAACAAGAAAAGACAATATGGAAACAATGAGCACAAAAAAAAATTGAAAGTGAAAATGCTGTTTCCTCACATCATGACGCTTTCTACTCACATGGGATTGAGAGCTACAACAGACCTCTGTGCCATCTCTTCATTTATTCTTTGTTAATGTGTCAAACTCATACAACCCAATGTAAGCTGAGCCTTACCCCTCCTCGAGCCCCATGTCATTTGAGTTTCTGCTGAATATTTAACTCAAAACTCCAGATTGAACTTCCCAGTTCATATGGTCCTAAATGATTTACTACACAGAAAAGGAATTATCTTTTCTCATGTTATTTTGAACTGAAGATAAGGTCTCTACTTACACTTTAGGTTTTTGTGCGTTTATTTTGTATTTCAGGCTCTAGTTTAGAAGGAAGTAGAAGAAAAACTTGTGCTTGCGCAGATGCTTATTCGGACCTTACGTTGTCAACACGTTTAATGCTATTGGTTGCAGCATGGAAAATAACAGTCAGTTCATCCCTGTGAAATGCATAGACTTAGAAGGGGTCTGTGAGCACCATCACCATTATACTGACTGGGTGCTTAAGGAGTGTTGGCGTGTTCTTAAAAGTTTACTTTAGGACTTGAGAGAATTTTCTGTTTCCAAATAGAAATAATTCGAATAAAAAAGTTAGCCTTCTAAACGCTATCTGCAATAGTCACCTGGCTAAGTGGTGACAGCCTTGGCTGTATCTTCGAGGAATCATCAGGGTGTTCTCAGGTGTATAACTCTGAGAGGCTTAGTATTGATCTGATGATAACCACGTTTCCGAGAAACAAAAGTAAATGCTTTATAAAATAGCTGCATGTGTGTTTTCCTGTGTCTAATCATTTTAAACAGCAGTAAAGAATATCAGCACTGATAATACAAAGTGAAATCTAGCAGATTTACTGTTTATTTCATCCATTGTTGCTATCACCAGCATTTATTTAAGCTGCTGTCTTAAACAGACATTTCCAAAGGAGTCGATGGCTCTGTAGATGGAGCAGCTGGTGAAGACAAGGAGCCCACACTGACAGCCAGCCCTCCTCTCAGTACCTGATGAGAGTAAGAGAGAAATCTGTTCATTGCAGCCACCTGCTCCCTTTTCTTGTTATAAGCGTGTTTCTCCCTTTGCTCTGCAGAAGCCCTGCAGTTGGTGTCCTCCCACTTGTTATAAGCGTGTTTCTCCCTTTGCCCTGCAGTTGGTGTCCTCCCACTTCTTATAAGCGTGTTTCTCCCTTTGCTCTGCAGAAGCCCTGCAGTTGGTGTCCTCCCACTTGTCTCTGTTTTGTTTTAGTGATTGATCTTTTGGTGTCACATTTGCTCTATCAACCACCAAACCAGCATCACAAGGCCTAATGCCTGTTCTTGCTTCTAGGAGTTCACAGTTGCTGATCTTACGGTTGACTTTAACTGACTTTGAGTTGATTTTCACATGCCATATAAGTAATAGTCTAATTTCATTCTTCTGCATGTATAGATATTCCTACTCCCATGTAACTACATGTTTATAAACATAGGATCTAGGTTCTTCATCTTTACCCTTTTTACATTTACAGAACTACCATCCTAACATTTTCTCTGTGTGTGATGTCTGGTTTTGAATCAGGGTACTACGGGCTATGTCAAATGAACTTGGAAGTTCCCTTCTTGTGCTGGATAATTTTAACTGTAAATTCTGGTATCATTTGTTTTCCTTAGATTGTCTTCGGATACTTTCTAAGCACACAGAATTTAAGAAGTGTGTGTGTGTGTGTGTGTGTGTGTGTGTTATCTATCTTTGTCCCAACTCCAGTCACTCATTTATTTCTCATTTATTTTTATCTTATTCCTCCCATAAATGAGTCAGTTCAGAGATTGCTCTCTGATGGAAGCAGACAAGGGGTTGATCTGTATTATAGTTTGTTCTTCATGATAAGAAACATCTGTGTTTTCCCTCTACTATAACATCTTTTTTCTTACACACTTATGCACTCTTATCCCCATAAGGACGATTAAAACACATTAGCATAGGAGGTGTTTATCATTTCTTTATTTCTTCATTCTTTCCTTCATTCACGGTAGAAGAATATTTACTGAGAAATATCATGTACCAGGCAACTGTTCTCCCCTACTGGAGATTTTATAAATAACAAATTCAATTTTCTGTTCTGTGAAGCTCCATTCTAATGAGAGGGACTGAAAATGAACATAAAAACCTAGTAAAATTTAGTAAAAAGTTATTTAAGTAATAATGAGAAAAATAAGTTGTTAGAGAATGTCAACTATAGACAACAGACATTTAAAAGGAATATAGTATATGCCATAACAATCAGAAGAAGAAATTTTTTTTAATATTAATTGTAAATGCTCAGCCAATAGCTGAGACTTTTTAGCAGGTAACTCTGTTTTAATACATTTTTTATTGGTATTTATTGAACTCTACATTTTCTCTGTTCCCCTCCCTCTTCTCCCCTCCCCCCTTTAATCCTCCCCTAAGGTCCCTATGCTCCCAATTTACTCAGGAGATCTTGTCTTTTTCTTCTTTCTACTTCCCATGTAGATTATAGCTATGTAAGTCTCTCTTAGTGTCCACATTGTTGTCTAAGTTCTCTGGGATTGTGGTCTGTAGGCTGGCTTTTTTGCTTTATGTTTAAAAACCATCTATGAATGAGTACATCGTCTTTCTGTGTCTGGGTTACCTCACTCAAAATAATGTTTTCTAGCTCCATCCATTTTCCTGCAAAATTCAAGCTGTTCTTATTTTTTTCTGCTGTGTAGTACTCCATTGTGTAAATGTACCACATTTTCCTCATCCATTCTTCGGTCGAGGGGCATTTAGGTTGTTTCCAGGTTCTGGCTATGACAAACAAAGCTGCTATGAACATAGTTGAGCACATGTCCTTGTGGCACGATTGAGCAGCCTTTGGGTATATACCCAAAAGTGGTATTACTGGGTCTTGAGGAGGGTTGTTTCCTAATTTTCTGAGAAATCGCCACACTGACATCCAAAGGGGTTATACCAGCTTGCATTCCCACCAGCAATGCAGAAGTGTTCCCTTTTCCCCACAACCTCTACAGCATAAGTTGTCCTCAGTGTTTTTGTTCTTGGCCATTCTTAGAGGTGTAAGATGGAATCTCAGAGTTGTTTTGATTTGCATTTCTCTGATGACTAAGGATGTTGAACATTTCCTTAAGTGTCTTTCAGCCGTTTTAGATTCCTCTGTTGAGAGTTCTCTGTCTAGGTCTGTAGTCCATTTTTTTTATTGGATCATGTGATTTTTGGTGTCCAATTTCTTGAGTTCTTTGTATATTTTGGAGATCAGACCTCTGTCTGATGTGGGGTTAGTGAAGATCTTTTCCCATTCTGTAGGCTGTCGTTTTGTCTTGTTGACCATGTCCTTTGCTTTACAGAAGCTTTTCAGTTTCAGGAGGTCCCATTTATTAATTGTTTCTCTTAGTGTCTGTGCTGCTGGGATTATATTTAGGCAGTGGTTCCTGTGCCACAGAAGAAGAAATTTTGCAGATTTTTCCCCCAAGGGTTTATTGAATGTCAACCCTGAGGCATTTCACGGCAAGCTAGCCAGAGGACGCACTGGGTTTAGCTTATGCTTCAGCTCCTTAGAAACAGCACTCCTTTATTAGAGTCTACGGTTGATAAAGGTTTAGAAACAGCACTCCTTTATTAGAGTCTACGGTTGATAAAGGTTTAGAAACAGCACTCCTTTATTAGAGTCTACGGTTGATAAAGGTTTAGAAACAGCACTACTTTATTAGAGTCTACGGTTGATAAAGGTTTTAGAAGTGGCCAAAAAATGAACTTAAAGAGAAAGTCATTAAGAATTAAAAGAATGGATATTTAGCTGGCTTCATGAATAATTCTTTTCTCAAACCATAGCTAGAAAGCCTCAGCATGGTTTGAAGCCCAGCAATGGAGACAGGCCAGTGGTTTCCATCCCTCAAATTGTCTCCACTTCTACCCAGGTGTGCAGCCAGGCCACCGAGGGACTGGCTGTGGTGTGTATGTGATTAGAGTCATAGTTGGGATCCAAAATGACATGAATCATATGAAATGGAAAATATTTTATTTTCTAATTAAAAGTGATTTAATCCAGTGTTAATAGGAAATTGTATTCATAGTGTTATGCTGCAAGTCCCACTGAGTACTATAATATCATTCTTTTGGTCAAAAATTTTCTGCCTTAAAACCACTATTGTGACTCCATAGGAACTAAAGCTTAAAAACAAAAACAGCAATAAACCTAGCCTTTTGAGTGCCTCTTCACTTGTCCCATTGATTGCCAAGTGTGTTTGCACCATGCAACTGGTAGCTACTGAGAGGGGTCAGGAGGCACCTGGCCATGCATCTTGGTGAAAGTTGGTTGAAGGAAGTTTTGAGTGTTGTGCATCCAGTCTTGATTTTGAAGACTGTAGTTTATTTTTGCTTTTTTGTGCACTGAGTTAGCAAAGTATATTGTGTTTCTAGAATTATTTCTAAGTGAAGAAGCTAATTACCATGGTCTCAATGACTCTTCTAAATTGATGCAGTCAAAGCTATTGCTATATATTTGTTTGAGGAAAATCCCAAAAGTTGTTACTTTTTTCCCTCTTGGCTTAAATTTTTAATTTTTATTTAAATTCATTTGTATGTATATGTCCATGTGAGTGTGTGTACATGGGTATAATTACTGCAGCGCTCAGGTGGAGGACAGATGACAACCCATGAGCATCGCCTCTCTCCTTCTGCCATGTAGGTCCTGCTAATAAGTTCAGGTTGTTTGACTTGGAAGAATGTGCCTTCATTTCCTGAGCCATCTCTCTGGCACCTCCATTGGCCTTTACATCTTTTTTATGTATATTCTGTGTCCTGACCTTTCTCCAATCTACAGTTTTTATACCCAGCTAGACATTTCTATAAGAGAGCCTAAAAAGCATCTCAAAATTAATAGACTCAAAAATACGCTCCTTGTGTCACCCCTGTCCTGGTCTTCCTGTCTCCATCTTGGTAAGCCCTACCTCTATTTTAGTCATTGCTCAGGCAGAAAAAATAATCATCCTGACATCACTGATTATTTCAACTTCACAAACTCCACCCACTTTTAGTCCAACAGCATCTCCTGCCGACTTTAATCATAGCATGAGGCTGATGATTATCTTTCTATCAGTGTGTTTATCATCTCTTCTGTGCCCTTGATGTAGTAAGGCAAAGTCTGTGTCTTCATTCAGATGCTTTGACTCCTAAAGCAGTGCTCTTTCTAAGCATTGGAAGAGAGCTAGTTTATGTAACAATCCTGTCATCCTTAGGGCTCTTCTTGGAAGGGTGAGAATACAGAGAGAGGCTTAAAAAACTGACCACGTGACATAAGTGCATGTCTTCCAGCAAAAGACTTCCGAAAGAGTCAAGGATAGCAGCATAGCAAGATAGAAAAATTTCTTTACTTTTTTCTTTCAAAGAGAATAGAATTATTTTCAATGGGCCAGTGCTGTGTTTATAAGTAGTGCCAGAGGTCAGAATGCAGACTATACTGTTTGAGATTTGCGTTCCCCAGAATTCATGTGAAATAAACTCCGCTGGAGAGAAGATGTAGGAAAATAAGACAAAATTTGGGTTGGAATGGAGGAAGCTTTCATCTCTGTCACACACCCACAAATACAGAAAGATCCAGGGAGCTGAAGCATTTGGAAAATTCAACTGCCTGGGATTGTGGGCACTAACTCCTGGCTCTTAGTCACAGCCCCTCACCCTAGAAACATGGTAGTTGTAAGGCTAAAGTTATGTGAAGCAGCTATGGAAACATACAACTATTAGCAGAAAAAGTGGAGAAACACACCACTGAATTTTTAAACAATTCCTAGCTGCCAATGATTTACTTCCTTTATGAAAATTAAAATCTCATCACAGTATTTTGATGCATAAAACTTATAGAAGTGGCAAGACACATTAAACATTAAAGATTTCCATTTAGCTATGGCTGTACTTCTGCTTACCAATGCTGAGTCATTAATTCTTTAATAATTCCAGCATGATTACCTATGCACCAAGTGTCTAAAAGTCACCATTGTGATGAAAGGAAAGTGTTTGTGGGAAGATGGAAAATCCTGCTTTTTTCCTTTCCATTTGCACAGGGAATAGAGAATCAGGAGAGTAAATAGAGCACATATGTAGAACATAGTGACGTCCGGAGAGCGGTGACCATATCTTAACCACAAGTGAATCATGTTTACACTTGAAATACTGCACATCTATTGCCACGCTTTGGACTTGCTGAATAGTTTTCCTTTATAGTAAACTGTAGGGGCATTTCATTTGTATTTTAATAAATAAAGCTTGCCTGAAGTTCAGAGAGTAAAACAGCCCCACTGGTCAGCCTTACAGACCAGGCAGTGGTAGCACACACCTTTCATCCCAGTAGCCACACTAATTTACCATAGAAATCGGGCAGGGCATGCCTTTAATCCCATTGGTGCACACCTTTAATCCCAGCCCTAGAGAAGATTATAAGGAGGGAGGAGACAGCTCTCAGTCTCAGTCTTATTCTGAGATTCCTGGAGGCAGGATCGCCATTTCGGTCTGAGGTAGAGCTAAGAGCTAGTGGCTGGCTGCTTTGCTTTTCTGACCTTCAGGTTGAACCTCAGTTTCTTTCTTTGAGTTTTTATTAATCAGGCTTCAGGAAACCATGCAGATCCTTTCATTATATGAAGTGGCAATAGGAAAACACTGGTGTGCAGTCTATGATTCCCTTGTTTTCATAGTTCTGCCTGCAACTGTGATCCTTTGACAATATGAGAGTCTTACTATGGTATTGGAAAGGGGTTGGGAGTTGTGAAGTTTATATTAAGTACCATTCTTGGCATCTGTTTCTATAATCATAACCCACTTTAATTGTTATAGATGGGAAACAAATGCCACCCCCTTCACTTCACTGATGAAGAAACTAGTTCCCTGGCAGTCTGTGGGCTTACAGCTAGCAAGTGGCAGAGGCCAAGGTCTTCTGCTGACCCATGGCTCAGGGTCATGAGAGAGATGAAGATATCTGGGGATCGGGAAGATTATAAGTCCTTATTGGTCATCTCACCTTTCAGGGGAAGTCTTAAGTGTTCTCTTTGACAATTTTTACAGGCAAGCTTGCAGAACTAAAACAGAATTCTAATATTAGTAAGGAGGAAGAATATTTTCCAGTTCTATTTTATTTTTATCTACGTATTACTTCTCACACCCTACACACTTTGCACAAACTTCATGTATGTATGTACTTTGTCATGATTCCGGTTGAACAATACATTTAGTTTCATCAGCCGCATAAGTCTAAACTGTGTTTATTTATCTCTAGAGTCTTCAATCATATAACTGTCAGAGTAATATATTTTGCCCTCTATATTACAACTTTTAATTTGACATCTCGTTTTGGTTAATATTCATTGAAGACGAGCTTCTGGTTATTTTAGAAATTGCAGTGGGTACATTGTAAAGGGATGCCTTCCGGTGCATACCCAGTTATGATGCCTGTTTGAATGCTACTCCACTAAAGGTACATGCGAAGTGTGATTCCAGGGGATGGGACTATGGCAGCCTGGGGTACATCAGTTGGTCTGGCTTTCAGTGCCACAGCCCCAATGCTGCCCTCTACTGGCATACTGTGGTATGTCCCTGGCCAGGCCTGAGACTGGTAGTCTTGTGGATGGAACGTCAGAAAACAAAATTAGACAAATCATGTATTTGAAGTCTGCTTTGCTATTCCTTTAGGAAAACGTGTACCCGGATGTTTCTGCAAAATAATAGGATGTGACGTGAGTTTGTCGTTACAGTTTTTATGAAGAAAACAGAATTTTCCAAAAGTTATGTGGGACTTCTAGAAGACAAATATAAAAAACAATCATTATTAAAACAGAATAAAGAAAACTTGGCTACTAGAAATTTAATTTCCTAAATCTTGGTGAGATGTTGTCCTTTCCAAATCCAAGAATTTATTCTCAATAGTGCATTTATTTTCAATCTAATGCATAGGTGTAAAAAATGCGAATTTGACATCATTTTAAATAGAAGGCTAGTATTGAAACATTTCTCATGTCTGTCTGTGAATGACAGACAATTAAATATGCTTCTCAATGAGCACTACGTCGAAGCCAGCTGATTCTTTGAAGACACAGCAGAAGGAAACAGGAGGCATTTGATCTTTGTTGTGTGCTGTAGCTCTTTGCAGCAAGGGAGGCGGTTGTTGAGATATGAGAAGAACAAATGTTCACAGCAGTGCTGATATTATCTAGATGCTATTCCAGAGAAAGAGGAGTATTTGTCATGGGAAACACATATTCTTGCAATCAAATTGTTCACACCTGTCATCAGAGTCACATCAGCTATGCAAAGAGTATTCCAGTAGAATACTCCTCAATATTCTAAAGGGGCTTTTCAGGCGTGTTATGTTGCTTATATAAACACAGTTTCTCTATAGGATAAAATTTTGTACTATGAAATTAATAACTTCTAGTCTGATAGGAAAAGCTTGCACATGTAATTAAGTTTCCCTTTCCAAAGATATTAGAACGACGTTTCCAAAGAATGTATCTCCTGGCTCCAGACATTCAGACTCCTTCTTCAATGATGATGACATGATTAACCAAGGAGTATTTCCAAGTATCTGTCTGATAAATTTATTCCTTTAGTCTTATTGCTTTTCTTAAGATTTGTTTTCCCACAGATTCACTTGGTAGGTCAGGAAAAACTAATTGCCCAGAATTTATAAGGTGAATGCTTATTGAAACTCTTTTAAATGAATCAGCCTTTAAAATCCTTTCTGCAACAACACCAATTTTTGCATCTTTAAATAAAATACCTGGTGATTTTGAAAGACTGAGGTCTGACCTATGCACTTGAACATTTGGTCCCTACTTGGTCTGTTTAGAAAAGTCGTGGAACTTTGAGAAGAGTGGGCCTCCTGGATGAAGTATGTAACTGAGAGAGAGTTTTGAGCATGTACAGACTTGTCCACTTTCTGCTTTCTCTTTCTTTCTGTCTATATGTCTGTCTCTTTCTTTCTCCTCTTCCTCTCTTTCTGCTTCCTGTGTGCACATAAAATATGATCATGCAGCTGCCTGCTCCTGATGGATGCCATGCCTTCCCCACAGTGTGACGCTAACTCTCTGGAACTCTAGGCTAAAACAAGCTCTTTCATCCTGAAGTTGCCTTTGGTCATTTTACCATTTCACAGCAGCACAGAAGCAGCTAATGCTGTTATCAGAAGAGTGGGATCACTGCTACACAGAACTGGTTTTCGATGTCAGAGAAACTCCGATGAATGTCAGGAACAGAGCTTAGCAGGCTGTTCTTGAAAGAGGGTGGAATACGGTAGTGCTGACGGTAGTATAGAAAGTGCAGGCCCAGTTCCTGAGGAGCCGGAGGGGAGGAAGACCCCTATTAGTAATTTGGCCAGAGACCATTCATTTGATACTTTGGGAAGGAATCTAGCTGCATTCTGACCATGACCTAAGAAACTGCCTGAGGCTAAATTAAAAAGTAATGGACTGATTCCTCTGTTAGAGGAAACTTCAAGACATTTAATCTGAGTCATAGTTAGGGTGAGCCTTATGTGTGTGTATAGTGAAATGGAGAAAGTGGGGAGAAAGGAATGTAAGCTGTGCAGTTTGAAGCAAGTGTGGCAAGGAGCCTGTGACTGCTCACAAGATTGGAAAATTGAAGAGAAGTCTCCTGACTGGCATTAGAAAGACAGAAGAGGCTCGAGGAGGTCCGAGAGGCCATCGTGAAAGACTGTGAAGCTGAAGCACAGGTCGCCGTGGAACTCCCAAGATGTTGGAGATTGCAGAGCCAAGAGTCATCTGCCAGGGACAGCCGCACACAGACCGCGGAAGCAGCCAGTATGTATGCTGCTGGAGCAAGCTGGAGGAGTTAAACTCAGCATCCGATGAACAAATCTGAACAGAAAGTGTCCAAGTGATACTCCTTTTTTCCATATTATGGACTTTTATTTGTTTTAGATATTAATAATATCAGCTATTATTCAATGAACTAAAACAGAATTTCTCAAGTAACACAATTATTGGTTAGAAACAATTTCATAAGGGAAAATTGTAAAAATTTGGACTATTATCTTAAATGACCATAGCTAGTTTTTGAAAACATGATTTTATACATACTTTTATTAACATCAGTTTGATAGACATATTTCAAGATTTTGTAGTAAATACCAGGCTTCACAGAGAGACATGGTGTGGGACAATTCTGTATTCTGCCAATTATGTTATAAATAAATGCTGATTGGCCAGTAGCCAGGCAGGAAGTATAGGTGAGACAACCAGACAGGAAGTAGAGGCGGAGCAATGAGAACAGGAGAATTCTGGGAAGCAGGAAGCTCCCTCCCACAGTCCTGCCCAGACCATGGAAGAAGCAGGATGTGAACTGTCCTGCTGAAAAAGGTACTGAGCTATGTGGCTAACATAGATAAGGATAATGGGTTAATATATGTTATAAGTGCTAAACGAAGTCTGAGCTAACGGGCCATTCAGTTTATAACTTATGGAGACCTCTGTGTGATTTTCTTTGGGACTTGCCGGCTGTGGGAACTGGGCAGGACAGAAACCCCAACAAGTAGCCCCTCATGTTACAGAGACAATTTTCTAAATTGTATTCCCTAAAAAGACATGATTTTCACTTTCTAATTTAAAAGCTATACTTCCAAAGACAGCAACTGTCTTGTTAGGAGTAAATGACTGATTTCACAAAGTTTTCTAAAATTAGTCCTATTAACAGGACCTTAAAAGAATTCTCTACATTTTCATTCCATAATTCAACCCACAGATGAAAGACAGAAGCAGTCAGTCAAATCTGAAACAAATGACTTACATAGTAACAAAAAAGGCTAAAGCCAACTCCTTATTCTTTGTGTCGATGGACAATCTCTAGGTCACTAAGTACTGACAGGAGTAAGCATACTTCTTAACAGCATTCTGTTTAAAAATAGATTGGGCGTTTAGAGGCACAATTTGTAAAACAAGATAACCAAACTAACTGAGCTTTTGGAATTTCTTAGAAAACATCCTAAAGCATCCCTGCAAAGTTCTATACACTCCTTGTAGGCTTCAAGGTGAGAGCACAGGCACTGGACCTGGAGCTCTCTGTCTGAATAGAGACGAGATTATAGCCTCAAAGCATCACAGGTGAGTCCAGGTGAGAGAGAACCTCCTTCATTTAATCCATCTTCTCCTGAAGAATCATGGGCTTGGAATATCACCTAAGGGAGTCATTTATTGACTCTACAGATATCAAAGTCACTGCTTGGATATTCTAAATAACTTTCCAAAGTTTTGAGTTTGATGACAGAATATCTGGTGTATTCCTTTAATGAGAGAACACTGGTGGTGGGTTAGCTTGAATGTAATCGGTCCCCATAAACTCCTAGGGAGTGGCTTTATTAGGAGGTGTGACTATGTTGTAGTAGGTATGGCCTAGTTGGAGGAAGTGTATCATTGTGGGAGTGGGCTTTGAGGTCTCCTCTGCTCAAGCTATGCTCAGTGTAGACACAGTTCATTTCTTGCTGCCTGTGGATCAGGTTGTAGAACTCTCAGCTCCTCCAGTACATCTGCCTGCATGCTGCTGTGTCTCCTACTGTGATGAGAATGAACTAAACCTCTGAAAATGTAAGCCACCCAATTAAATATCTTCCTTTACCAGAGTTGCCATGGTCATGATGTCTCTTCACAGCAACAGAACCCCTACTTTAACAGGTGGTTAGAGTACAGACACTAAAATTAACCTTTGCTTAGGGGAAGAACTGAGTGACTGGGTAAACGGCCAGTTGAACTAGCATGCAGATCTCATACCAGTCAGTGGTAGGCTTAGGATGGTCACAGCATCCTCTTGAGAGGCACTGAGTTCAGAGTAATTGCTATTTTGTCTCTCTGTCTGATACATTTAGGATGCAGATGTTGACTCTGAGACCCTCCACTGGACAAGAGAATCTACCCCCTGTCACATGAGCCTACAAGACACAGGAGTATTGCCTTTACACAATGAGTTTGTTTTCGTTTTTGTGTTTTGTTTTGCCCTGTACAGCCCGAGCTATGAAGCCAGAGGCGGAAGCCACAAACTTCTGTCAGACCTTGTCCCCATGCATTCTTGACCTCTACTGAGGCTAGCATGCAACTTACTCTAGAGGGATGGTGTTCCATCCAATGGAACTCCCTGAGCCTGGGGGTTTCCTGCAGAGCAAGTATATTGTAAATTTAGCCCATTTTACTCCAGCCCTCATTCTTTCATAAGCAATGTTTTATATACCTGACTTTATTTATTATTATACGTTAAATAAACTTTAAGTTTACTATAAAGTTTTTTTGACTGGTTTCATGCTTAACTTTGACAATATATGCACCATATTGTCATATGTGATGAAAAAATCTGAGGTATATAAGATGGGAAATAAAAATTGGTCTCTCCTTACAAGCTTGTCTCTATAAATAAATAACATTGGTACTTAGCATGACTGATCATTAACTTGTATATCTTAACTAACTTTAACAATTTTAATTAGTAAGTAACCCTTCTATCAGACTGGGATTTTATAATTTTACCCCTGTTAAATTTGAGTCTTAAAATTTATAATTATAAAATTAAAAGTCTATTTGTTAAGTTGAATCCCTGGTTATTGGGAATCTACCACTGCTAATATAATAAGCCAATCGAACCAAATTAATAAATCCAGGTTTATTCTGAGTAAAAAATTCCTGAGTAGGCCTAGGGAAATTTGAGAAGACCACAAGGGGAACCCAGGAGGTGGGGTCTTTATAATGCCCCTCTGGAAGTAAAGCCCCTCATGGCTTTCTCAGGGGCAGAGTTTGAACTGAGGCAACCCCAGGAGAGACTCTTTGGGTATATGGATGCCAAGGGTTTGAGGGAAGCTTCCACCAGAACATGGTAACTATTAAAATAAACTTTAAACTATGCATATAGTGCACACCGAGAGACTAGATTTTTTAGCATACTTTTCCAAAATGCCTCTTAAAAAAATGACTCAGTTTCTTCAAGTAGCTAAAGCTTAAAAGATAGCAAAAGAAAAAATCACAGTTTTTTTTTGTATGATCCAATTTTAAAATAAAGCATCTTGGAGGCCTCGTGTTGCCTTCTTAGTCTGAAAAGGAGAGTACAATGTTACATAGAGAGATACCACATAATCGCCCTAACCAAGAAGATGGTGAAGTCATGGGGCACTCTTCTATCCTAATGAGGTCACCAGCCAAGATGGCAGAAAGCCACATGGTTGCTAAGTCATCAGCCAAGCCACATGGTAGTCAAAGGTGAATACAAGTTAGATGTATGGTGTGTTATGGCAAATTAAAGTGTTCTATATACAGATGTTAAACTATTAACCCTTTTTTTTTTTACAGATTTTAAGTTGACTTTTAATTTTGCAGATCCTTTTTAAATGATTCTCAATGAACTTATAAATCCTGAAATATAGAATGTTAAAGTTTCAGCAAAAGCTTTAGATAGTGAACAAAACCAAGGGAAAGTGGGGAGAATTCATGGAATTATACACTTTTCCATTTGTAACCTCTATGGGGAATACCTATCTTCTGCGATAAGCACTTACTTTAACTCCTGGGAGACAATCAAGGGCAATAGCAATATCATCATTTCTGGGGAGTCTTTTGGACAGCCCATAAAATTCAAAAGAGGCCTTCCTGTAATGACCATTTTGACATTTGACATTTCTAATTTATGGTATTTTTGTTCATCAACTATCTAATGACTGTACTGACTAGTCATCTCTAAGGATTCTTTAGAGTTTGTCAGGACAGGTCCATCTAGGATTACAGAGTAGGTGCTGTGATAGATTTACAGTCTCCTTTTAAAAATCCTGTGACTTAAGCACATTTGTTCTCCAGATACTACAAGTATTTCAGACTTTTAACTATATTGTTACTATTCTCTTTCCCTCTGATCACCAATGATGTGGGATATCCTTCTGTATATATGTTGCTTTTTTTGGTTGATGAATAAAACTGTTTTGGCCAATGGCTTAGCAGAGTAAAGCCAGGTAGGAAATCCAAATAGAGATAGAGAGTAGGTGGAGTCTAGGAGATGTCATGAAGCTGCCAAAGGAGACAGACATGGAAACCTTACCGGATAAGCCACAGCATCATGGTGATACACAGAATAATAGAAATGGGTTAATTTAAGATGTAAGAGATAGCTAGGGATGTGCTTAAGCTATTGGCCAAGCAGTGCTATCATTAATATAGTTTTCATGTGATTATTTGTGTCTGGACGGCCGGAAATGAATGAATGAATAGACTTTACTTATACACCGGCTTTGAGAATTTGGAGAAAAAAGTGCTGGTGGCCATGTCAGAGGAACAGCAGGTGGTGATTAATGTTCAGGGTGTTGGCCTACCAGGAGGTAACCCCCATGGATAATTCTCATATGGAAAGTCCCCCGAGGTCACAGACCCTTGAATGTCTCTTGCTTCTACTGTGCCCTTTACATGTTTGCTGTTGCTATCGTTTTCTAATATCTGGCATGGACTGGGTGTGGTCAGATTCCCCAAAGCCTGGAAAGTAATGTGTTTGTCTAATGGAAATTTCTACCTATGGATTATTACCATCTTCATAATACCATCTAAGTGATAATAATAATGTTAGCTTATACAGAGATCTGATGAATAAAATATATACAAAGATATGTTTCACAGCTAAGGCCTATGAGTTATATCTGGGAGCTGTTTTAGATTACAGCTCAGGCTGATGATTAGGAGAACAATTGAATTCTCTAGGAGCCAAGATGGACGTAATTCTCTTAATGATTAAAAGATATCAACTCCCTGTATCCATTCCTGCTCTACATTTCCTGATATGAAAAACTAGTGATAGATGGGTTTACACCCTGAAGATCTAAGGTACAGCAGACTGATTGATTGTCTTTTATGTACAAAAGTTTAGGTTCGTAATTCCTTTAGGATTCCTTGTAAGATTAACTTCCTAGTCATCAGAATGATTGATTCTTTCTTGGTAGCAACGATGTGCAATCTGTAGCAACGATGTGCAATCTGTAGCAACGATGTGCAATCTGCCAGCAAGGGAACTGGCTGTGGAAAGATGCTTTCTGTCTGCTCACGCTCTGTTAATCTACAATAAGTTACTTAGACATAAGTGTATATGGAGAATTGGGATGACTTTGTTTTTAATCATGTAAGGGAGATGAAAAACATGTTACTTGTGCTGTGTAAGAATTTAGTGAAATCACTGTATAGAATAGAGATCAGAATGAATAGATATTTTTTAGAAGTACCTTGACCTTGGAGAATCCTTGTGGAAAACAATGGTTGTTTTGCTGTAGGGGCCTTGTGGCCTACCATGATGCCTCAGGTAGGAGGAAGGGGGAGGAAGCCAGCTGTGCAAGGTAGCATTGGAGGGCCGCCCTAAAAAGACCAGCTCATAAGGAGAAGCCTTTGTTGCTTAATATACAGCAAGTGCAGAAAGTATATAAGATTCTTCCCCCGATTTGACTATTGAAATAAATTATCAGTGTATTTTGCAAAATATCTGTGGAGAAAGACTGCTTTACCAGAGGCACAAAAATCATCTAGGTGGTTTTACAGCAGCACAAACACTAGCATTTTATTAGGTAGTTTTATTTGCACATTTCTTTCCATCAGTAACTTTTATTTATAATCAGATAATGTAATGAAAATTCCTATATACATGAAATATATGAATATATATTTATTTCATATTATAGCATTAATACAATAAATATATTTCAAATAGCCATCCATTTAAACATTTATTAAGAAACTTCTGTTAAATATACACTTTCTACACAGCTTTCTCTTGACATGCAAGTACCTCTCTCATCTAATTTTAGAGCTGGGCATAGGTATTTCTATATCAATGAGAGGTAAAAATAATGAGCCTTGCAAAATTGCCACTCAGCATTTCATATTAAATCAACAAAGGAAATAAAATGTGCACAACTAAAAATGTGGAAAAATTAAACACTCAAGAACCATACCATGATGGATTTGCTAGTTTAAGACGGGGCCACACAGCCATAAGAGAGCCAGCTCTGAACACACTGTTCTAAGGTGAATCCGCTCACTCCTCCCAAGAGCTTCTGCAGAGCCCTCCTGACTCCTCTTGTGAAAAGTGGGGATGATACCAGTGTCATAAGATCTGATGTGCTTAGGTTATATAACTTATGCTAGAATTTAGAGAGGTGCCCTTCACATATTGAATGCCAACAGATGATATTACTTTAATATAGTATTGGAGACATGCAATGTTACATATATTTAAGACTTCATATGTGTAACATTTCTAAGGAAGGTATGCCCAGCTCAGTGTGGCCCGGATGTACACAGTGTTCTCTTAGGGCCTCTGATCTGTAGGCCCCCTTATGACTTCAGAGAACAGTTTTGGAGTTGGAGAGATGGCTCAGTGGTTAGGAGCACTTACTGATCTTTTCTGATCTTGCAGATGTCCCACCTTTGGTCACCCTCTTCCTTCCCATGCCCACATGGCTTATGTGTAACTTGGTAGCAGGGATTTGATGCCCTCTTCTGGCTTCCTACATGCATGTGCTGCACACAAACTCATGCACATTAAAAAGAAAGAACTTGGGAAAATTTCTCAATGTGTTCTTTCCTTGAACGTCATAATTAAAAACTCATCTATTACTTAACACTTTCCTTTCAGACCTTCTGCTTTATTGGACACATGCAGCAGTGTATATATGTCACCCAAACAAAAGTTGTGGGAATTTTTGTTTTCTTCTATTCAGCCACTGGTCAGTGATCATGCTCTGCCAAGTCTGCCTTCTAAGTGCCCTCTTTGATTGTGACCCGCCATTTCCATGGTATAGAACTAATTAACCCTATATGTCTTGACTTCTTGCTCTGTCTTCTCTCTTGTGCACTTTGACCATGTTTTATTTTTCTGATCCATGCTTTTTTGGTTTCTTTTGAACTGTGTGTATTTATTCTACCAAGAAACTCTATTCCCCGCCAATTATTTTACTGCTGTGGTTTTAAAAAAACCCTTGTGAGTGCTTATTAGTCTGCTGTCATAACTCAAGCAGAACAGCTCCATCACTGATACAATCTTTGGAGCACACTCCTGTAATCACATACTTTTTGCCCCTTCCACCTCCATTCACCTTTCCTAGTCCCTAAGGACCACTAATCCAATCTCCATCTTTGTTGGGAACCTCGACAGGGTTCTCACATTCAAGATACAGGCATGTGGATTAGAAACATCAGACGATGGAACAGAGATACGAAAGAAAGAGACAGTGACACAGAATGGAAGTGGGAGGAGGATTGAGTGAATATCGAATTTCCCGCAATTACTTTCCGTATGTTTACGTACCCCAATCCAAAACGGGGCGGGGGAGGTGGCAAGGACTGCTTTAACATGATACAGAGAATAGACAGAGTAATTACCGCTTCAATACCTGAAGCATACCCTGAGTTAAGTACTCTGTTTGTTTAGGCAGGACATGCAGTGACCACACCTTAGGCCAAGTATCTTGTAGGCAGCCACTCCCTGGGTCAAACCTCCTATCATCTCATTGAAGGACCAGGAATAGACCTGAACTCTCTGAGTTTTGGTCAAGGTAAAATGGATTAACCTCTGTGGGGCATCTTAATACCCAAAACACCAAGTAACCACACCCTAGGTCACTATATCTTTGTTAGCAGCCACATCTAAAGGCAAGCCTCTTGTCAATAGCACTGAAGGAGCAAGAATAGGGCTGAATTCTCTCAACTCCAGTGAAGGTGGAATGGACCCACTTCTGTATATTTCATCTTCTCAAATTTTTATATTTTATATATACACATCTTTATATTTCATCATTTCAAATTCTGCCTATAACATTCTATAACCATTGAGGTTTTCATGCCTTTCATTCAGTGTGGTTTTAAAGACCCACCTATGGAACCCTGTGACCGTATTTTTGGCTATGGGAGAATGCTTTTGTATGCTGTAAAGATTTGTCACACATATTTGTTTAATAAAACGCTGATTGGCCAGAAGCCAGGAGTACAGGCACGGAGACCAAACTAAGAGAAATCTGGGAAGAGGAAAGGCATAGTCAGTCACCAGCCAGATGCAGAAGAAGTAAGATACAAATGCCTTACTGAGAGACGTACCAGGCCACATGGCTAAACATAGATAAGAATTATGGGTTAATTTAAGTTGTAAGAGCTAGTAAATAATAAGTCTGAGATAAGAGGTCAAACAGTTTATAGTTACCATAAGCCTCTTTGTGTTTATTTGGGATTGAATGGCTGCATGACAGGGCAGGACAGGAATTTCTGTCTACAAATATTCTTCATTATTTGCTCCAAAAGTGAGGCCTAACTTGCCTTCATTTCTATGAGCTTCTAAAGATTAGCATTTCTGCTATAAATACACTCATTCTTACTGTTTAAAATTTACATTCTAACAAGTTTAAAATTTGTAGGGATGTAATGTGTTTTTCTTCTTCTTTCAGTCCTCTGAAATGTAGTTTAAGGTTTGATTTTATGCATCTGAGTGTTTTGTTTGCATGAATATATGTATACCATATACACACCTGGTGTCCATGGAGATCAGATGAAGGCATTAGATCCAGGGGACTGTAAGCACAGGCTATTGTAAATCCCCATGTGGTTTTTGGAAACTGAACTGGGGTCCTCTACAAGAACAAGAAACTTAACCACTGAGCAATCTCCCCGGTCTCCTAAATTGTATTTTATGTAACTTATGATAAGGGCAAAATTATAGCAAATAGCAAATTTTTTTCCAGATGAGGAAAAGTAATGCCTCTCTCACACTACAATTGCTGTATATATTTTTATGTTCTTTTCTAGACTTACTATAAAATATGATACTCAAAATTATTTCTGAATACAATGTCCTGTTCTTTGTTGCATGCAGTTTACAAAAAAGGAAAGACTAAACTACCTAATATCTTTTTAAAAAATATTTATTATGTATATAATATTCTGTCTGTGTGTATGCCTGCAGGCCAGAAAAGGGCACCAGACCCCATTACAGATGGTTGTGAGCCACCATGTGGTTGCTGGGAATTGAACTCAGGACCTCTGGAAGAGCAGACAATGCTCTTAACCTCTGAGCCAGATCTCCAGCCCCACTACCTAATATCTTGATATACTATGTCCATGATGCATTTAGTTTTCACAGCAAAATGGAAATATACATACATGTACAGAGCGATGCAGAAACCTCTCACAGCACACCTCCTAACACACACACACACATACACACACACCACACCAAACACATACATACACATATACATCAAACCAACCACATGCAGAAGCAAAACAAACACATACATGCACACACAAACATGCTCAAACACTCACAGCTGGTCCCCTGACTTGACCACCTGTGTTTGAATCTGCTACCAGTATTTTCCTATGACCTGAAGACCATTTCCTGTACTTTAAGTTTCAATTTCTTCATTTGAGAATTGAGACAATAGTAACACAAACTTAATGAACTGTGGGCAAGAATTAAAGATGATAAAAGACAAATTTTTGGCATTCATTGTTCATTAAAAGTTAGCTATTACATAAATTGTTTTGAGAATCTTCACCAAATAACTTGACACAGTTAGCTCCAGAATATCTTTATTATAGTCTAATTCTACTCAGGTTTGTAGTCTGAAGCAGTAAAAATGGAACATCGTTTTAATGCTCAGATATCTTATTAATTTGTGGGGTTCATGCACCTGGATGTAAAAGTGGTAATAGCTGTAACTGAAAGACTTTATCATGTTATACTTAAGTAAATCTTAAAATTAAGATTTCATTCTGTGTTGTTATTTCAGGTGTAAAGACCTAGATTAGGGGCTGGAGAGAGGATTCAAAAGTTAACGATACCTAGAAGGACCTAGCAGTTGCATGATGGCTCCTGTCATGGGGATCAAAGACCCTTTTCTGGAATCTTCTGACACCAGTGTTCATGTGACATGCAAACATATATGCACGTTTACATTTATTTACACAAAATAAGGAAATAAAAACTTTAATTTAAGAGCCCCAGTTTAAAGACCAAAAATTGTTCGTAATTTTTGCTTTTAGCAATTGAACAATACAATATTTATATCGAAACAAAATATTTTGAAGAAGATGGCTTAGTGGGTGAATTTCCTGTCACATGACCATGAAGACTTGAGTTTGATCTCTAGCTCCTACCTGAAAGCTGGCCACATTTTTGTAATCCTAACCCTGGGGAGTTGAAGACAGAATGATGCCAAGAGCTTGTTGGCTAGTTAGTCAAGGCTACTCTGTGAACTCAAGGCTGAGTGAGAGACCCTATCTTAAATAATAAGGTGGAGAGCAATTAAGATAATTGACGTTGAACTCGGACTTCCAGATACACATCCATGATCCCTCCTGCACACATGTACATTTACAAATATTTTAAAATTCTGATAGAACCATTTCTTGTAGGATTTACCACCTTCTCCAAGAGAGATGTCACTTTCTGTTAAGAACACATTGCAATATTTTGGGGCAAGAAAGTTCAATACAGTACAATAAAATATTTTGAGAGCAAGATTTCATAATTTTTATTAGAGCATATGCTTATAATTTATATTCTATAATTAATGACAATATTTTACTATGTCTAATTTAGAGGTTAACCATATTTATGAGTAAGTAGAAAAACTAATCAAATTGTAGGATTGTCATCAATTTATTTCAAGGCTTATTTAAGCTACAAGAACCCAAGATGGGGAGATTGGTAAAGTGCTTGTTGCCTAAGCATGAGGAACTAAATTCGGATCTACAGGGCGATGTAAAAGTGGGACACACCAGTGTGCACTTGTAACTGCAGCAGTAGGCTGAAGGGCAGAGAGAAGAAGGCCTTGGGGATCACGGATGGCCAGGCTAGGTAATTATGAAGAGCAGTCTCTGCAAAGAGCACTGAGAAAGATACCTGACTTCAATCTCTAGCTTTCACATATGTGTGTACACACTAGTGTTGTATCCACACAAAATACTCACACATGTGAACATTCCCATAACACATACACACACACACACACACACATACAAAGAACTAAGGTGTTCTAGTATTGGTTGGAATAAAGTAACATAAATGGTTCAAATAACCTAATATGGGTTCCAGAAACAGAGGCACAACTTTATGGACAGATAATTGGTTGTAGTACAAATAACAAAGGAAAAACAACTTAGTGACAATATGACAATCTTGTAGACAAATGATGCTGAAACAATTTGATACTCGTATGTCAAAATATTAACCTGTACCATATACCATATTAACCTGTACCTCATACCATACAAAACACGAATTCAAAAGGAATCGTGGAGCTAAACATAAAATCTAAAGCTATAACACTTTTAAAAGATATATTTGGCTATACAAATTCTTAACTAAAACAGCACAATTCATGAGTGATAAAACTTAAAACTAGTAATTTTCAAAAATGAAATTTGCTCTTCCAAAGAATCTCAGACTAGAAAATAAATATGTTAGAAACAACGAGAAAAAATTGAATGCACATATCCATAGAGGTTTTATAACCAGGAAGTTTGGAAATATAGAAATTATCGAAAATAAATGAAATGATTCAATATTGTAGAAGACTAATAGGCTGAATAACTATTTTATTAAGAAAAAAGATACACCAATGGTAAATAAGTGCCTTTAAAAAGTATTCAAAATCATCAGTCATTAAGGAGATGGAAATTAGGAGGACAATAAAATGCCAGCATACATTTATTATAAGAGATAAAATGACATATGGTGACCACATACATTGTGGCTCGAATACGGTAGATTCGGGACTTCCTTGTATTTCATTTTGGTGGAAGATAAAAGTGATCCAATTGCAACAGAAAACTATTTGCCAGTTTTAAAAGAATTTCTGTATGTGTACAAGAAAAATAAAAGTGTATCATTAAGCATATCATTTATACGATACCACTAATAAGTATTCATAATAACACTGTCATAACAGCCAAGGATTGAAAACAATACATATTCTTTATTAATAAATAGGTAAATAAACTGTGATATTCATGCCTTGGAATATTCGTAATTAAGGGAAAGAATTTTATTGCACATTGCAACAAGGATGAATCTCAAACTAGTTAAGATGAGAGAAATAAGTCTGCCTGAAATGAAGCATTGTGATATTGTGTAATGTTATAAAATACATGAGCTAAAAATTGACAGAGAAATGAGTCATATCTGAAGTGTGGAGGAGGAAATGGAAAGAATTTCAAAGGAACTAGGCTTTATCCTAGAGATGGTTTAACATATGTAAACTGATAAATGTAATTAACCACATAAACAGACTGAAGGACAAAAATCCACATGATTATCTCATTAGATAATCTTTGGCAAAATTCAACACCCCTTTATAATAAAAGTTCTGGAGAGATTAGAGATAGAAGGGAAATACTTCAACATAATAAAGGCAATTTGTGGCTAGTCTATAGCCAATATCAACATAAACGGAGAGAAACTCAAAGCATTTCCAATAAAATCAAGGTTGAAGTCTTAGCTAGAGCAATAAGACAAGAGAATACAGTTAGAATGAGAAAAAGTCAAAATATCTTTATTTGCAGATGATGTAATATACATAGTAACTCTAAAAATTCCAATAGGAAACTCTTGCAGCTGATAAACACTTTTAGCAATCCACTTTGTAGCTGGATATAAAACTAATTAACAGAAATCAGAGGTCTTCTAATATACAAATAATAAATGGGCTGAGAAAGAAATTGGGAAAACAATAACTTTCACAATGACTCAAAAATATAAATTATCTTGTGGTAACTCTAACAAAGCAGGTGAAAATCTCACATGATAAAAACTTTAAGTTATTAAAGAAAGAAACTGAAGAATATATCAGAAGATGGTAAGATCTCCCATTCTCAAAAATTGTCATCCTACCAAAAGCAATCAACAGATTCTATTCAATGCCCATCAAAATTCCAACAAAATCATTCTTAAATCTTGCCAAGAGAATTTTCATTTTCACATGGAAACACAAAACAGTCAGCATGGCTAAAGCAATCCTGAATAATAAAATAATTACTGGAGGTATCATTATTCTCGATGTCAAATTTACTACAGAGCCATAGTAATAAAAACAGCATGGTACTGGTACAAAAACAGACATGTGGATCAATGGAATTGAATAAAAGAAACAGATATGAATCTGCAAACCTATGGACAATTGATTTTTTGATTAAAAAAAAAGCCAGAAACACATACGGGGGCAGGGGTGGGGGAACAGTATCTTTAACAAATGGTGCTGGTCAAACTGGATGTCCGTATGTAATGTAAAGAATGCAAATAGATCCATAATTATCACCCGCAGAAAACCCAACCTCAACCCAAAACCAGATACACTGAACCTTTCAAAAGAGAAAGCAGGAAAGCATCCTTGAACTCATTGGCATAGGAAAAGTAAGAAAGGAAGAGAAGAAGGAAGGGAAACACTATTTAAAATATATAAAGAGCTCAAAAAATTGAATATCAAGCAAACAACCCAATTTAAAATTGGAGTACAGGTCTTAACAGAGAATTTTCAAAATGGGAAACCAAAATGGCTGATAAGCACCTAAAAATCATCTCTATCCTTAGACATTAGGGAAATGCAAAGCAAGACTACTTTAAGATTTGATCTTACACCAATCCTAATGGCCAAGATAGATTAAAAAAAGGTAGTTCATGCTGGTAATGATGTGGAGTGAGAGGAACACTCATGCAGTGTTTACGGAAGTGCAAACTTATAAAGCCAATGGGGAAATAAGTGAGGCGGGTCCTCAGAAGATGGGAATCGATATTCTAGATCCAGCCATTGTACTCTTTGCCGTATACCGACCGTTGCTTCATCCTAATGTCGAGACACTTACTCCACCATGTTGTTGCTGTTCTGTTCATAATGGTCAGGAATTGGGAAGAGCCTGGATGACTGCTCATGGGTGAGTGGATAAACAAAATGTGCTAATTGACACAATGGAATATTATCTGTGAAATCATGTTTGTCAGATAAATGGATGGAACTACAAAAAAATCATCCTGTGTCAGTTAACCCAGATCAAGAAAGACAAACACAGTATGTATTCACTTTTGTGTCTGTATTAACTGTTAATTCATTGATAAGTGCTGGTGGCTATGTCAGAGAAGCAGCAGGTGGCAATTGAAATATAAGGTGTCAGCTCACCAGGAGGAAATTCCTTGAACGGTCAGTCGCAGATAGGCAAGGCCCTGAGACCAGACTCCAGAAAATCTTTTGCTTCCGCTGTGCCCTTATATATTTGCTGTTGCTGTCTTTCTCTGGTATCTGGCATGGTGTGAATGGGTGTGTGGAGCTCCCCACTGCCTGTAATGTAGTGTGATTGTATCATGGGAACATACCATTCTAATGAATATTTTTACCTGTGGATTATTATGAAGATGGTTCCTTCCTATGCTGTACCATCTGATTGATAATAATAATGTTAATTTAAATATAGTTTGATGATTGAAGAATAAATACAAGGAAGTGTTATACAGTTAGGGCCTATGAGTTTCACCTAATGTGCTATAGAGATTGCAGTTCAGGTTAATGATTAAAGAAAACGATTGAGCCCCAGGAGTCAGATTGGCTTAAATTCCTTTAATCTTTATGTTGAAAAGTGTGTTCACAGGCTTTGGAGTGCATCATAGCTGAAGCAAAGCTTTGAAAATAAAGTTAAACTAAGATGTTTTTGCTAAATAGCTTTGAGGTAAAAAAAAAAACAAGAAGATAATCTAAAGTTTTAGAAAGGCAGATAGTTGAGTGAAGAACTCTTTAAGGTTAGTGAGCAAGAACACAGCAGCCCAATTATCATTAGCTGATGTGCCTTTCTTTCTGAGATGGGTTGATGACCAAGGTGATGGATGGTTAATTCCTTATTCCCAGTCTTGCCCCCACTCTCCTATTGGTAAGTGTGTATGCACACTAAAGGTCTAAAGTAGAGGTGACTGATTGTTTTTCATGTATAAAAGTTTAGATTTGTGATTTCTTTAAGATTCCTAATAAGATTACCTTGAGATCCCATCTTACAGCTGAAAGAATAGCCAAGATCAAAAGCACTGATGACAACTTATGCTGGAGAGGATGTGGGATAAAGGGAACACTCCTCCATTGCTGGTGGGAGTGCAAACTGGTACAGCCACTTTGGATATCAGTATGGCGATTTCTCAGAAAATTAGAAACAACCTACCTCAAGATCCAGCAATACCACCTTTGCGGTTATACACAAAGGATGCTCAATTATACCACAAGAACATGTGCTCAGCTATATTCATAGCAGCATTGTTTGTCATATCCAGAGCCTAGAAACAATCTAAATGCCCCTCGACCAAAGAATGGATAATAAAATGTGGTATATTTACACAATGGAGTACTACACAGCAGAAAAAAATAATGGCATCTTGAAATTTGTGGGCAAATGGATAGATCTAGAAAACATTGAGTGAGGTAACTCAGACCCAGAAAGACAAATATTATATGTGCTCACTCATAAGTGGCCTTTAGGCATAAATCAAAGAAAACCAGCCCACAATTCACAATCCCAGAGAACCTAGGCAACAAAGAAGACCCTAAGAGAGACATACATGGGTCTAATCTACATGAGAAGTAAAAAAGGACAAGATTTCCTGAGTAAATTGGGAGCACATGGACCTTGGGAGAGGGTAGAAGGGGAGAGGAGAGGGAGAGAAGTGGGGGAAATATCTAGCTAAATAAAAATTTAAAAAAGAAAAAAGAGAAATAATAAAATGATTAGTTCTTTGTAACTGCAAAATACAGTCTGCCAATAAAGACCTGACTGAGAAGAATGTCTTCCTTGCTTATGTTCTGTTAATCTATAACAAATTGCTTGGGTATGAATGTATGTGGGTTCTTAGGAAAAATTTGTTTTTCACCTGTAATATATAAAATGTTTAATCATTTAAGGGGATGGAAAACATGCTGGTTTTTACTTATATTCATTGTAATCATTCATTTTTAAAATGTAATCATATTGTAATGTCTATATTGCTTAAAAGCTTTGCTGGTGTGTATAAGCTTTAAGGGAAAAATAAAGAGAGTAGAAGGAAAACATCAAGAATGAGAAGGAAATCTCCAAAAAAATTAAGAGTCTGAATACAGAAGAAGCACAAAGAAACCATTAAGAGAGTGTGAATGTCTTTTTTCTAATCTGCTCAGATAAGAGTCTTAGTCCTCTGACTTCATGGATTCCCTTTGAGCTCTAAACTTCTGGAAACTGGCCCCTCAGGGAGCAGAAGATAATCAAGCTACAATCTGTATAACCACAGAGTTTAGGTAGAGAGTAAGGAACTAGGGAAAGCAATGGTTCTCTACAGGAATATTAAATAGAATAGTTATGAAAGAACAAAGGTAGGGGATACTAGTATGGGAGCATCAAGTAGGGAGAGGGAGAGAAGAGGAGGGTAATTATGAGGACAGCTAAATCTAAAGTCTGTTTAAGAGGTCATATAGAAACCTTACACAGGAGAAGCTCCCTACACTGTATGCATATATTAAATCAATCTAAATGAAAATGCCAAATAACAGGGAAGAATTTTTAGACTGATCTAAAATCCTCTTATCACCAAATGAAGCTTCTAGTATCAGGAACATATTATATCTAATTGAGTTCTTGACCAAAGGTGTCCCATGGGAACCCTTAAGAAATAAGGCTATTGCCAAGGCTATTGGTGGCTCTCCACAAACTGATGGTAAGGCGCTACTGTTAAAGACAACACATACACAACTGATTGAAATGGAGAAGTTGAGTTGATACCTCAAGAACCTTCACCCTACAGACTAATTCTTTGTGGTATTGGAAGGTATTCTGCATTCTACTAAAGGAGAAAGGTAAACACCAACAGAAACCCTTCAATCTATGAGACTGCCTTATCTGCAAGATACTTTGGCGCAATAGTGGCACAAATCTTGTGGAAGTAACCAACCAATGTCTGATTTGAGTTAAGGTCCACTCTAGGAGTTTGAACCCATAATCAACACTGCTTGGGTGGTCAATAACCCAAGACTAGATATGCCAAGGACAGGGGGGAAAACAAATACTACTTTTCTGCTAAAGAAAGTTAGCAATAAAATGACTCCTACTGGCATTCTCTATATGCATAGATTAGTGCCTTGCTCAATCCCAATCAGAGAAGCTTCCTCCTACAGCGGATGGGAGCAAATACAGAGACCCACAGCCAGACAATAAGCAGATATTGAGAGACCTTGGAATATTCATCCATAAAATCAAATCCTTTCCCCCAGGGCTCAGGGAACTCAGGGAGGACTAGGTAAAAAGAGTATAAGATCCAGAGGGCGTGGCAGACACCAAAGAATCAAAGCATTCCAGACACAACGGGCTGACACATATATTGAGTCACAGAGACTGTGGCAGCATCACAGGCCTACATTGTGTACACCAGATGGGGCCCTAGTGCTGAAAGGAGAAGTGAACACCTCCATCCCTAACCCAGCAGCTATCTCCAATTGAAAATCACTTGCAAAGGAGAACTTACTTTTCTCCAAGGGAGTCTCACTTGGGAAGCAAACCACTCTCAAGGGTACGTCTCATGCCCAGCTGTAGATGGAAACAAACCACTCTCAAGGGTGCGTCTCATGCCCAGCTGTAGATGCCAACACAAAGTGAATCAATGGCATCTTTGCAGGTTCCTGTCTTTGTTAAGTCAGAGCTTTTATATTTTTCTCTACCTTATAGGTTGTTTGTGTATGTATTATGGCTTCTAGTTTTGTGGTTTTATGGGATACCTGAGTTTGTTTCTGCATCTGTCTTTGGTTTTTGGTTTTGTTTTGTTTTGTGTGTATGTGTGCTTTTTCTTGTTTTTTTGTTTTTTGTTTTTTGTTATATCTCAATTTATTGATTTATTTTGTATTTCTTGTTTATTTTAAGACAATGTTTCTCTGTGTAGCCTGGGATATCCTAGAACTCACTTTGTAAACCAGGCTGACTTTAAACTAAGAGCCATACCTGCCTCTGTCTTCGAAATGGCAATTTGCTTGTTTTTGATTAATCTTATTTTGTTATTATCCCTTAGATGCTTATTTATTTTCTAAGGAGATGCAAAAAGGATTGTGGAACCAGATAAGAGGAGAGGTGGTGGGAGGACCTGGGTGGAGTAGGTAGAGGAGAAACAATAATCCGTATATGTTGTATGAAATGTCTATTTTCATAAAAAGGGGGGCATGACACTGCTTTTGCAGATGATGGACAGTTTCACTATCTTTATTGTCATAGTGGGTCACAGTAGTCATGCTAAATAATGGCATATGAAATTTAATATGTGTGACTCATTTCATTCTGCTTTCACTTTAATAAAGCTGTGGCAAAATGTCAACACACTTACTGAGTGAGTGTTTTCAGATTTCTTGATTATTCTAAGTAAGTTTAACAAATATGAGAGGAAGATATCCAATTGAATTGGTAATTTTGGCATTCATCTTGACTAAAGACAGAAATTAGAAAAAAAAAAAGGCTGCTACCTGTTAAGTAATTTTACACCTTTGTCCAGGGGTAGCTTATTAGTAAAGGCGTGTGTATCAGTAGTTTTACAAGATCACTGTTTTAACCACTAGTTAAGATTTTTATATGCATGTCCTACTCTTCAAATAAAGTAGCATTAACATGTCAAAACAGATAATAAAAATAGCAATAATATTGAGATGTTAGGACCTGTTTCTGAATATTAAAAATCACATATTCAATATCTTATTCTCAATCACTTCATATGTTGAGTTCTTCAATGATTTACCAGTTTCATTCATTCGAGAGTCCAGCATTAGAGATGAGTTGACATGAACTTGACAGTTTTTGAGAAGTTCACATTGCAGAATTTCATTTCCTCACCTACAAAATTAGTGGACCAAAGGGGGTCAGAAAATTTCATTCACAAAAATTCAAAGTCTCCAGTTGGAATTTAAATCATCACCATCCTTAGATGAGCATAGATTGTGTGTGCACACTCACTAATGCATATTTCTGCAGCGCTGGATCTAAAGCATCCCCTGAAGCAACCAATATTCAGCTTAAAACAAAAATGAAATAATGACTATCGTGAACATTTTCTGCACCTATTTTGTGTGGTAAGATTTGTACTTTATAAAATCCATGTTACAAAATGGAGAGAAAAGGCATTTACATTGTATTCACTATCAAAATGGAGCAATACTGATAAATGAAAACAACATTAATTCTATTTTATGCTTTGTAAGCTTCATTACTTTTAAAGACATTGGAACAGATTAAAAATTGAGCCTCAGAGCTTATTGCTGTCATTTTCAAACATTATTTCCTACATATTTTCTTTTCTCAAAAAGAAAGTCACATTGTTTTATTTTGAGAAAACTGCTTTTCAATAGCTGAAGGATAATGTGTGGGTTTGTGCTTCTTGTTAAAGAGCTGTATCCATCAGCAGGCACTGAACTCCCAGCACGGGACCACATCAGCAGACTGTGATCTGACTCTGCAATGACAGCCTTTCAGCTGCTCCCTCCAACTTGTTCAGAACCATTTCTCCAACACAAAGAATTTTGGAAATGACATGAATTGTTTTCCTTTCTGTTGGGGTTTAGTCTGGGTCTCTACAGTGTGGTTTCTGTTCTTGTTTCCGTCTTATATTTTAAAATTTCTACTTCAAGGACTTCTAAATTGATTTAATTTACTTTCCAAAACAATCTTTATTTGGCATACAATTATTATGAAATGTCAGTCAAAACTACTTGCAGTCCTGATACTGACATTGCCTTTGTTTTGGAACTGTGATTGAAATAGTTTAAGTGGCAAGAGACAAGCACAGTGATTTTCAAATATCTTAATTAAGGTGTTCTCACAGGCTAAATTAGATATTCTGTTCTCTACTCTTGCTGTTAGTTATAACAGTACTCCCACACACTAAAAATGCACTCGATCTTCATGTATAAACACATAAGCATGGATATGCATAGATCTTTCTTAGTATGTAATCAGATAAAGAAGAGCACGACACTGGTAGATCTGACAGTGTTTATTCACTCTACGGATGGATTAAGCTCCTCGTAAAACCCAGGCTCTTAATGAAGCACATATATAATAGAAAAACACATCTCAGATAAACATCAAATTATGAATATGGCCCCAGTAGTATAGATTGAATTAGGTATCTGAGTTACTAAAGCAAAGCTCAGACAATGGCCACCTGATGATATGATTATTGACGATTTTTCCTCTTTGTTGGCACCCCTTCTCCATTTTAAAGGCTCTTTAGAATGGTGGGGCTGAAAAGATGTGCCTTTATGAAATACTGGGAGGAAATACTTTGAGGTATGTTTGTCTCATGAAAAATCTTCCTCGTTATCAAGTTGTAATACAAATTTATATAATAAATAAAGCATGCAGTTGAGGTGGTGAGTGACTCTGACATCACCGGTAAGCTTCTGTAACACATATTTCTGCAGAGCCTGGAACCCATTTATTTGTATTCTACATCTTCATGCTGTCAACACCAAGAGGTTATTTGTAGTATGAGTTCTAGTTTCCGGGAAATCCCATATAATTTTTCATCTGATGTTAGCATTTCAAGAAGCTATTGTCCCTCGATGACACTTAACAGCTTCCCCCGAAGCTGAAATTTCCAGGTGCAATTTTTGTTTTTACCTCAAAGGATTTTACACATGTAACTAGGACATAAAATGAAAAGGCACTTTATTTTCATCTGCAGAGACCACCCCTACCCCCGTTTTCTTTCTTCCAACGCTTTCCTTTCCACGCCACCCTCACTTTTAGAGAAGATTATGTTTGCACTTCATTTAAACAAGATTCAACTGCAGGACAAGTGCCCTCTTGTTTGTTGAGGACTCACAATACTTAGAAGCTATTTATAGTCACAGCTACACCTTACAACAGCAAGCAAATATGAGGTAAAATCTGTCAGAACAGATGGAGAAAAGTTCAGGAAAAATGAGGCACAAGATTCCAGGTGTCTCTTTGTAGAGGACTCGTGTCCGGAAGTGCTTAATTCTTCAGCAGTGATGAGTGACAATATGCACAAAAGGTTGCCAACCATGTAATTAATTACACGTAAGTTTTATATTTTTACTGGGTCAGCACTACCAGCATGATGTGGGATTCCCCTCTGTATGTTGCAAATACCATTGCTTAATAAAGAACCTGTTTTGGGCCTATGATAGGGTAGAGCAGAGTTAGGCATGGAAAGCTAAACTGAATGCTGGGAGAAAGAAGGCAAAATCAGGGAGAAGCCATGTAGCCCTGCCGGAGACAGACACCAGAACTTTACATGGTAAGCCGCAGCCTGGTGGTGATACACAGATTAATAGAGATGGGTTAATTTAAGATATGAGTTAGTCAGAAATACACTTGAGCTATTGGCCAAACAGTATTGCAAAATAATATGGTTTCTGTGTGATTATTTGGGGGCTGAGCAGCCAGGGAAAAACAAGTGGCTTCCTACAACAAATTGGTGCTCCAACGTGTGCTTGCTAAATCCACATAAAATCTGAAGATCTTGAAAAGGAATTCCAGATACACAAAAACAGAGTTTAACACAGCTTCTTGCTGTTTGCTGGTGACTTGCTGCAGCTCCTTTAAGAGAGGTCTTCCTGATTCAGTGGTAGCAGAAAAAAATGCATGGTTTCTTGGGCCATGCTGCCAGCATGAACTCTGGCCCTTACAGGAGACCAATCATTTAAATGAGGTCTGTGAGAAGAGTGCTACAACGTGCTTAATGGAGATGTAGACCCACTGTGCACCTAAAAATGGGACAATGTACATGACTCTCAGAGGCAACAAACATGCCTCTAGCATGTTGGACTGGGCTGAGCAAGCAGTCCATTTGTCACTAGCCATACCCACTTAGCATAAAAAATGAGTTCTGGTCAGAAAAGGATTACAGATATGCAACAAGGATAGATTCAGACATAAAAGATCTCTAAATGAGACACAGTGTGTTTTTAAAAAAATGTAAATAGTCTTGAGAGAGAGAAGAAAGAGTATAGAGAGTTATAAAAGGAAGTAAATGGTTTATAAGAAAAGTAAATAAAGTCTTTAAAGAGACAGAGTACAGATAGTCATATATTAAAGAAGTAAAGTTAATAAAATAAATATTATGTAGAAAAAGTAATAGAGTAAGAAAAATAAGCCACATAAAGATGGAAAATACACAGAGAGTCTGGATAATATATATTGTTGTGTTTGCTTTGAATTTTTTGACTGTGAAGGAGCTAAGTAGAGAGAGAGAGACATTTAATTGTATGGGCTGCTAAGATAAAAAAACATAAAGTTATCTTGACTTCCAAATTTGGGTTTAAGGATATGTTGCTTTGGAAAAGGTTTTCTTCTTTTGTTTCCACAGAAGATGAGAACCTCTGGATTACTTCCAGACTAATGTGGTTTGATTGACCAAGATCTCCTAAGAGGTTATTGTGAACACCCCCCAAAAATTATTTTGCCTAACAAAAATTGGGAAGCAGTATGGAGAGAACTACACCCATATCCCAAATATTGTCTATAAATGTTTGTTTACATTTAAAGGGGAAATATGCTATAGAGATTTTCATTGGTATGGATCTTGGTTTATTGATACAAATTTAAGCTCAATTTTGTTATATGATATTTCTGATCTTGATTAAGATATTGTCTTTGTGTAGCTCATTTAAAAATGTAATGTATAATTAGGAAACATAGGTTAATAGGTAATCATCTATAATAGTCAAGCTTGTAGTCATATTAATTAAGTTTTCTAGATATATAGAGATATATTTCAGCTGGTTAGGTATTCTTCAAATTTTTCATAGACCTTCAGAACATGGCATTTAAAATGTTTAAGAACTTAGGACTTTTCATGACAGTGAGACCCATCTGCTCCTGGCAGCACCAATCTATTTGAAGAGGATGATGGACACCAAAGAGGCTCCTTATGGCATTGGTTAGCCATTTGTGTAAGAAACTGCTCTTGCCTGGATTGCTCGATGCTATGCTGTATGAACTGGACATGCAGGACCCACAGAGAAATGACTGCTGAAATTGCCTAAAGGTGAGATGGTCCCTTGGGGTTTCTGCTTCATGAAAGAATCTGCCAGACATTCTGCAGAACACAGAAGAAAGTAAGTGACAAAATACCAATATAGGGAGAACTACAAAAGTCTTCTGCATATTATGGGCCTGTAGGATGAAGATGGATACTCCAATGATACAGAACAACTGTGGGTGACTGTCCAGGCAGCAAGATGTCTCTGTCATGTCTAGAGTTTTGAAAGTTGCACACAATGTACTTCCTGTTTACTTAGGTAATATTACATCCTTCTAGAGTCTTTGATGGAGTTGAAGAATAAATATAGTTTTCCTTAGTCTTGATAAAAAGGTGAAATAGATATAAATATTGTAACTATAATTCTTACTTGATACCTGTTTTGTTATATGTAATTTTACTATGTTAAAGTTGAAACCTTTCTTTTTATTTAAGCAGAAAAGGTGAGATGATGTGGAATCCCCTCTGTGTGCTGTGAGTACCACTGGTTAATAAAGAAGCTGCTCTGGGCCTGTAATAGGGTAGAGCAGAGCTAGGTGGGGGAAACTAAACTGAATGCTGGGAGAAAGAAAGCAGAATCAAGGAGAAGCCATGTAGCCCCACTGGAGACAGACGCTGGAACTTTACCTGGTAAGTCACAGCCTCGTGGTGATACACAGATTAATGGAGATGGGTTAAATTAATATTTAAGAGCTAGCCAGTCAGAAGCTAGAGCTAATAGGCCAAGCAATGTTTTAAATAATATAGTTTCTGTGTGATTATTTCAGGTCTGAGCTGCCAGAGGGCCAGGCTGTGAAACAAAAAAGCAACCCCTTATTACACCAGCAAGACAAACTTCAGTGCCAAACATAAGCAGCATGTTCACTCTGAGTTGCAATGCTAGCATAAACTTTCCTGATCACACTAGTGCATCATGGCCCAAGATTTTGGGTCCACACAGAGACTCATGAATGTTCCAAATAATCAAACCTTAATTCCCAGAAGCTGACCAAACATCAGCCTACTTTAGACAGAAAAAAAAAAAAACCTAAGAATGTGGAGAGTTTCAGTACTCCGGGTGCTGTGTTCATGTGTTCATGCTTTCATTTCTTGTGTCAGGTCTGTTTCATTCAAGTTCATTTTCATGAAATTTATCTTTATTGTCATCTGTACTGTGAGTTCTCTGTTCTTAGTTCAATAGTCAGCCACTTAATTATAATACAGATTGATTCATTCTGTATTATGAGTATTTGTTGTTATGTTTTTTAATGTGTCATATTGTCATAGATTTTCTAATATAGGGGCTTCTTAAAATTTTATTTTTTGTGTAAAATGTTATTTGAAGTTGTTTGACAAATTTTCTGTTAACTTTTCTCTTTGGAATGGTTTGTAAGAATTTTTAAAAATATGTTCTAAAGATGAGAAGGGGAATACATATATATATATATATATATATATATATGTATGTATGTATATAGCAAAAACCCCCTCAAACTGAATTTTCTCATCTCTCTCAAGGGAGGTAACTAATGAAAAGGAGTTTATGGGTGAATGATTGGTGAGCAGTAGTCAACATATAATCACAGTCTTGGGAATGGTAAATCTTTGGTTCCAGACTAACTTGCTCTACCTTAGAAAGACCCTGCTCAAAACAGTAGCCAGTCATAGTGAAAGCAAACGCAGGTTCCTAAGTTCTGTGTTGTGCACTTTATCCTAATGCTTCATAGTTTGGCATTATGACATCTAACAAAGTTTGCTTGGCCTAAGGTCACAGATTTGTCTGAACTCAGTTTAGATCTACAAGGCTGTATTTTTTTCTTTCAGATTTAAAATTGCTATCAATTTAGAAATTATTTTTCTGTGGTAAACAATAGGAACCAGGGTATTTTTCTTGATTCTTTATAATTTATTTAAAAGATTATATTGAAATTATAGTAAATTATGAAATTAAATATATGTGGTCTATTCTAGATTTTCTGTGTTTCATTGGTGAGTTGGTCTACTTTTCCTTTCCTTTTCTTTATTTCTTTTAAAAATTATATGACATTATGGGAATTTTTAGAGTTTTATAATTAATCTTCATATCTTTTATGTGAGACCTGTAGGTCTATAGATTTAATTTTAGTCTATCTATAGGTTAATTTGTGATGAATTTACAGCTTTTTGAATATCATGTTTTCATTCTTTCCATGAATATACTTTTTCTTTTATTGAGACCTTTATTTTCATCTTTGAAAATTTCTCATACAAAGCTGTAGTCAGCTATTGTGGGATAATGGTCTTGTACCCTGCAAAGAAATGTCACTTGTATTGATTTAATAAAATGCTTATTGGCCAGTAGCCAGGCAGGAAGTATATGCGGGGTGACCAGAATAGGAGAATTCTGGGAAGAGGAAAAGCACAGTCTGTAGTCATCCCTAGATGTAAAGGAAGCAAGATGAGAATGCCTCACTGATAAAAAGGTACCAAGCCACATGGCTAGCACAGACAAGAATTACAGGTTAATTTAAGATGTAATAAGAAGCCTGAGCTAATAGGCCAACCAGTTTATAATTAAGGTATGTCTCTGTGTTTCTTTGAGACTGAATGGCTGTGGGACTTGGCGGGACAGAAACCTCTGTCAACAAATGGTGTCAACATAGGCAACTACCTCCACATAAAGCCTGAGAGAGCTTGGGAAGGAACAGAGTTAAGCATGGCTTCTTGATAGCAGCATTTTCTTGGGTGGGCTCTGTTTGTTAGAGGTAAATGCATCTCATTTAAGAGAGGCTTCCTGTCTCAGCTTTAGCTGCTAAAACCTTGCAGCTCTTTTAAGAAGCTCAGCCATCAAACACTTAAATGGTGTTTATGAATAGCTAACAGCATGCTTCTTGGTAGTGGTGAAAACCTTGAAACTCCATATAGTTGTGACCATAAGCATGACTCCTGCCAGTACCTCTGCTATGAAGCTATACTGTCAGAAAGCTAAGGAAGGGGCTGGATCCAGCCATCAAAGCCACAGCTTTAATCCTAGCCATGTCGCTTAACAAATTAAAGATTCATGTGGTCAGAAAAAGAGAGATATGCAGTAAAGATAGATTTAGATGAAAAAAAAAACCAAACAAACCTCTAAACAGTTTACAGTGTGTTTAAAAATATATGTAGGCTTGGGAGAGAAAAGAAAAAAGATAAAGTCCTTAAAAAAAAAAAACAAACAAAACCTGGTACTGGATATCAAACTAACCACTCTCTGCCATGGAAATCATAGTTACCAGAGGAGAATCAACAACCACTAGTTTACTAATCCATCATAATCCCTAACAACAGTCTATGAACATTTGTTCTTCTACCCACAGATAAGTATCAACTTCACCCTCTATCAAGAAAACTTTTCTTTGCAACAGAAGGAAACCACTACAGAAAACCATACCCAGTCAAAATGCAGCTGTGCAGCTGTGCAGCTCTGTGCCATTGCATACATCTACAGAACAGACCTGCACCTAAGGCCCAGAAGAAAGAGGCAGAGGATCGGGGAATTTGCGGTGAGACTGTGAGATTGTGTCTCCTAGTAACATCAGAAGATACACTTGTAAAGACCCACACATCAGCTGAACAAGGATGACATCAGCTAACGTGCCAAATTGGATTTTAAAAAAGTGCAGGAGACCTCAAGCCTACACAAGGAACTCTATGAGCCTGAGTGCAGCTGGAAGTCGCAGAGGAGATTCTCCCCAGAGAAGAACAAACCAATTGGCTTCCCAGGGCCAAACTGACCATCCTGAAAATGTAGATACAAGTAATATTATATGGACTGAACAGATTATATTTCAGAATATAGATGTATATACAAATATATATATGCATGCATTAGCAATCACTGGAAAATGCCATGAATTTGAAGGAGAGTAGGGAGGGGTTTAAAGGAGGGCAATAAATGATGAAAGAGAAGGGAAAAAACATTGTAATTAATTTACAATCTCAAAAATAAGCAAGAAAGAAAAAAATGAATACCTTTGTTCTTGGCATGAAAGATATGTGATACAGAAAGACAAAAACTAAAATGAAAACTGAATAGACCTGTAATTCATTCAGAGATGGTTAACAATATTAGTATTTTTTGTACATTTTCAAAATTATGATTATGAAATTTATCATAGATGTCAATGAATAAAATCTTATAGAGATTAATCTTTCAGTGAGCATCATTATACTTCTAAATATATCTTTGGTTTGATGCAAATGTTATGCCTCTACAAATTTAAGAAATAATTGGAAACATCTAGAAAGACTGCAAATGTACTTACCTATGCAGTGATTGATACACATACACATATGAAGGTTGATGTATGGACACATGGTTTGTGTGTATGACTATGTGTATGTGTGTGTTGCACAGATGTATACAAATCATTTCAACTTTACATACCAGCTCATTTTCTAAATTTCAAATAAAAATTCTTCATTTCTGAAGTAATTACATAATACCTTATTATAACACATAGGTTTTGTAGCCATTGGCACCCAATTAGTTATTGGTCACCACCAAGGTATGTGTGCCACCACTGTCCCCATGGGGTTATTGTGACATGCTGGTTGTTGATATGGTTCATAGGTATCATATCTGGAAAAGACTTTCCATTCTCTCTATCCTTTGGAAAATTGCATGCTGCCTTCTGATATCATGCATGTTAGTCCTCAGGGAGGGGGAATTCAGGTCAGTCCTAACTCGTGGGTTTTGGGACCCCATTTCAAATGCATGGTGTCCTCAGCAATAGGGACTACCTGGCCGAGGTTTTCTTTAACTAAGAAGCCTTTAAAGTTACTAGCTGTAAGTGGATTATGACACAGCTATAGACCTTAATGCTGAAAGTGTTTTCTATTGCTAATTCTTGGTCATTTTGAAGAATCTGTGACCATGTCACTAAATCAAAGTGGATGAAACTAGAGATTGGAAAGAGACATTTGAGGTTATTTGGAATGATTTTAGACAACTCTAGAGAAACAGTCCAACCATGATTAATAATAAAGCTTTTAAATCAAGGCTTTGAGACTGTTTTCCTGCATGACATTTGAATAAAAGTATCATTATGATAAACTCAATATGCTAAAACCATGAACAAATTTAAAAAGGACTTTAAATATTTATTTAAATATTTAAATAAATGAAAATGAAGGGCAACTATCATAGAACAGGAGAGAACATAATACAGTGGCTGGTGTTCTTTAAAGTCAGGGACATGCTCATTTTCCAAGATATAACAAAGAACAATATACAGGGAGCTGTATTCTGGTTGAAATTCTGAAAGTGAAACTTTCACTGAAGCAGGACCCATAAAAGATCCACTGGGAAACTCTGGGTCTTCAGGGAGTTGAAACCAAACAGAAGAGGCAGTCTACTGGCAGGTGGATAAACATTCGTGCTTGACTTTCCCTCTACTTGAATTTCATTGCCAAGGTCAAAACAATATCTGAGGGCTCTGAGATGGAACAGCTCAGCAGCTAAGCCAAAGCGCAGACTGGAATACAGTGGAATACAGACTTTGGCTGCTGTCCTCTAAGAGAAAGGATGCGCGCTAAAATAATGAGGAAAAGAAGACATAAACTCCAGGTGTGAGCATATTTTTTACTAACCTATCTCAAACTCTCTTTCCTAACTCCTTCCACGTCTTTTCAGCATCTCTATCAGGAAGGAATGGCTTAATTCACTGAGAACTTTCCTAAAGATAAAAATTACCTCAGAGACAATTTGAGAGAACGGCTACCAGTCTTAGGTCTAATGAGAGACTTCCAGGAGGGATTCAAGGCACAGCATTGTCACCCCCTAGCAGTGTGCCTTGTGCCTTGTCTGCTCTGGGTTACATTTCCCTGACTTTAGAAGGAGCCTCTAACTGACATGTTAGATTGTGATGTAATTCAGTGAAACAGCACAACTCCTTCCTCGCATGGTACAAAGTAAGCACTCCGACAGGCATCAGTGACTATTGTCCAAATGTGAGGCTCTTGCTAGAGGCTCAGCAATTGTACTAATGTATTTCTCAGAACATTCTAGTACTGACTCCCAGCACCAGTCAAGCTGAATTACTTCCAGGAAATGCTTCTTCCCATACTGCCCTCAGTGCATGGATTGGTTTTTGCAGGGATCATTGCAACAAACAAAGGGAAGCTCTGGTTTGTTAATTATGTCCACAAAATTTCTAAACACTTAAGTGACAGTTCTTTTGAGTTAACATTGTACTCAGGTCGGCACTGCTGGTTTTGAAAGGATCTTTTGTATGACTTGCGGGAAAGTTACAGGGCTGGAAGAATGTATTCTCATTCTACAAAGGACTTACAGGAAATTCAACCTGATCCCCCCTTCAAATCAACCAGGAAGCACACATAAGCCCCTGCTCCCTTTACACGATGGCCAGAGCCGGGGTTCTGGAGTTCAGTTGTTTGGGTCTCTCAGTGACTTCTTATCTTATTTTGGATAAATAGCTGCATTTTCTCAGGCATAAACATGCTAACTAGGAGAATAGATGTAATTTCTGGCATATTTTAAAGCAGTGAAAAGCAAAAAAAAAGGTTTATTATCAATATAAGTAGTATTTACAAATTGACTTTTCTAAGCCGGGCGGTAATGGCTCACACCTTTAATCCCAGCACTTGGGAGGCAGAAGCAGGTGGATCTCTGTGAGTTCTAGTTCCAGGACAGGCTCCAAAGCTACAGAGAAACCATATCTCAGAAAACAAAAAACAAAACAAAATAAAATAAATTGATTTTTCTAGAAGGTATTAGGCCATGTGCTATCACCACTGATGGTGTGTCTGAACTAAGTGTATTTTTTAAAAAAATCATTTGCTTTTTAATATCTTTATGAGATTGGTGGCATCTGTAAAAACTGTGATACTTCTGAGAGAATTTGACACTAGCTACTCTTAATGAAAAGGTATTGTCTCAAACATTATGTCCCCATGCAACACCCAGTTGGTAAGTATCCTGTATTGCTTGGGAAATGTCTGTCAGTGATGATGTGCTATGACTATTCATAAGGCTCAAGTCTTTTGTCAAATGCACATACAAATAAATGTTTTCATTAAAACCAAAGAAGCAAATCTTGCTAAAGAATTCCCTTCTCTTATTCTTGTATATTTGTGCTTTTGAGTAAGCCAGAAAATTATTGCTTCTCCGTTTGGTTTTCTCGCAGTCTCTGAAATAAGAATATGATCATTTAATTGTGATGTGAACAAGCAATTTCGACTTCAAAGCATCAGAGGCTTCCTCTTGTTTCCTGGCATCTAGAAGCCACAGAGAGAAGACTTCTGGGATCCAGGAGGACAACACCCAAGAAGTTCTGGAATTGAATATTTAAATATTTCTTAGTATTGAGAAATTTGTAAATGTACACCATGAAATATGATCATTTTAACCCTGTTTACCTCTTATAACTGCCTATATCCCTTCCAAAAGTCCCCCTCCCAACGTCATTTCTTCTTCCTCCTCCTCCTTTTCCTTCTTTGATAACACACTAAGTCCAGTTAGTGCTGCCCATAGTGCCGGAGTCCAGGCATCCACTGAAACATGGCAAGCCTACCAGTGGCCACACCCTCACAAAGAATGTGTGTTTCAGTATTTCTAAACAATTAGAGTATGGCACATATTTGTTTTGGGATGAAGTTAACATAAATTACGTGATGAACATGTTCACCGCACACTTTTAAGTGATGATAATAGCTAATGCTTATGGGGCAGTTTCTCCACATCCCGTGCCATTCCAAGTCCTCTTTAATCCTCCCTCCTAAGAAAGACTGTTAGGCGTTACTCACATTTTAAAGTTGAGAAGCTAGTGTTCAGACAGTATGAGCTGCATGCCCCATGTGGTTACTTGGGTGGTGGTAATGGTGGATTGCATACCCAGTTACTCAGTCTCTTTGTGCTTTTCCTTCATCTACATGCTGTGAGTGTTCACCATCAAGCTGTAATGGGATGAGTTGGACACTCCTGCTAATATGCAAAGCCTTTCCTGAAGCCTCATTAAACCACGATACCACACTGCCGGCTGCTCACCATGGGGGAGCTTTTAATCTCATAAATTTAATTCATTCCTCAACTTTACAAATGATTATAGTCAGTGAACTATAGATCATTTGCACAATCCAAGGATTAGAATTACATCCTTGAGTCTTAAGAGTCTTCCAAATAAATAATAAAATTTCTAGTTGGAATAATCATATTTTGGTAAAAACTAACTTTAGAAGACATTTGAAACCCCAAATGAAGTTCACCAACATTTTGTAGAGTTTATTTTTTTATTTTGTAAACTATAGATGAAGATTTTTTTGTTTTGCTTTTTTGCTTTATTTTTTCCTCCCTAAGCATGATATAGACCATGGCAATTTTTTATTCTCCTATTGCTAGAACACAATGCTGCTGATAGACAAAATATTTGAAAAAAGCAGACAATGACACCTTTGGGGAGACACTACTATCTCTTTGTTTTCACTTTCCTTTTTCCTCTCTCTTCCCTTCCCTCCCTCCTCTCCCTACCTCTCCCCTCCCTTCTTCTTTCCTCCCCTGGTTATTTGCTCATCTAGGAAAGACTGTATTCTTCATCCAGCAGCAACTGTCTTCCATTGGAGTAGGTATTTTTCATTTTAGTTCCCAAGAAGAGGTCATGATGTGAGTTCACTTTTCTATAGGAAAAATATTTGTGGAAGAATATTCATGGTTCCTGGGATTTAGGGGGACACTGCCCCATCTATTAAACACATTGTCACCATTTTTCTCTTTAGAATATTTTGCATGTTAGTCTGATTTGATTGTTATCATCTTAAAAGTTTACAGGGTTGAAGTTAAAATACATATTATTGTTAGCAGTAATTACTCTTTGTTTGCTTAGAATGTCTATTTTCAAATACACTGGGAATTGAGAATGATCTTTCTGCCACAATCTATCAAAATCTGACAGTTAAACAAGCTTGTAAGTAACTTACTATAACTATATATGGGCAGATCTATAAATGAGTGAAGGGCCTGAATCACATATTGAGTAGAATTCTATACACATAGAATTGAGTAGGTGGGATAGAGCATGGAAACACTTATGGATAAGAAAGACTCAGCAATGAAGATTATGAGTAAGTGAAACCCTTTGTAATTTGAGAGTGGGAGTTATATGATTTGAATTTGAAGAAGAAAATTAAATCATATAACTCCCACTCTCATTTGCAAAATCCTAGACACATAATCCCAAACTGATAGTGGTAGCATGGTTTTTTATTTATCTTTTCTTTTTATTGAAAATATTTTTTTATTGAAAATATTTTTTTTTCACGTAATGTATTTTGATTATAGGTTACCTTCTTCCTTCTCCTCCCCATTCCTCCTTGCCTTCCTCCCATCTAGTACCTTTTTATCCTTCTTTAGAAAACAAACAGGCATCTAAGAACTTAATAGCTAGCATTTACAGATAAGCAGATGCCATATTGGTCTTTTGGGGTCTGAGTTATCTTACTCAGGATGACTTTTTCTAGTTTCATCTATCTGCAAATTTCATGATTCTGGTTTTTTAAACAATTGAATAGTTCGTTATATAAATTTGGCACATTTTCCTTATCCATTTGTCTGCTGTCAGACACTTAGGCAGTTTCCAATTTCTGGCCATTATGAACAGAACAGCAATGAACATGGTGGGACAAACTTCTCTATCATACGATGAAGCATCCTTTGTGTTTATGTCCAAGAATGGTGTAGTGGGATCTAAAGGTAGAGTGATTCCTAGCTTTCTGAGAAACCACCATGTTGACTTTCACAGTGGTGTTATGTTTGCACTCCCACCAGCCATGAATGAATGTTTCCCTTACTCCACAGCCTCACCAGTAGGAGCTGTCTTTGTTTTATTGATCTATTCTGATTTGTATAAGATGAAAGTCATTTTGATTTGCATTTCCTGGATGCTAAGGATGTTGAGCTGTTCTTTAAGTGCTTCTCAATAATTTGAATTTCCTCTTTTGAGAATTCTCTGTTTAACTATGCATCCTCATTTTAAATTGAGTTATTTGTTCTCTTGTACAATTTTTTGAGTTCTTCATGTATTTTGAATATTAGCTCTTTATCAGATGTATGGTTGGCAAAAATCTTTCCTCATTCTGTAGCTTGACACTTAGTCTAA
>PVIU01011596.1:0-64026 GCA_004026605.1 Ondatra zibethicus
AAAAAAAAAAAAAAAAAACAATAAAATGATAGCCATTACAATGACTTGCAATCTTCCAAAGCACCAAATAGAGAACTAGATAAACAATGCAATGTGGCATTAAAGTTCCATGAGAAAAGAATGTGTCTGAAAGGAAAATATCTAAAAAGACTCACGGGGGAAGGAAAAGCCAACACTCTGGCCAGTCACTGCCAACCTCCTGAAGCTGGCTCATTAAAGAAAACTTATCTGTAATTCTGGATGGTCCAAATAACCAAATTAACTTATAAATTAAATTCTAAGCTCAGACAGATGAAGTCATTGCCCCAGACAATATGTGTAGGGATTAGTCAAGCATAATCTTAACTTATTTATTTATTTATTTTACAATTGAAATAAAATTATATCACTTTCCCTCCTCCCTTTCCTCTCTCCAGTCCCTCCCAGGTACTTTCCCTCAATCCTTTTCTGTGCCCCTCATTCTCAAATTGACAGCTGTTTTTTTTTTGTTTTTACTGATATATCCCTGTGTGTGTGTGTGTGTGTGTGTGTGTGTGTGTGTGTGTGTGTGTGTGTGTGTGTGTTGCTTCAAGACTGACCACTCCGCATTGAACAACCAATAGGTCTCATCCCTGGGCAAGTCTAATTCTCCTTCTCATGGTAGTCCTTAGTTGACTGTTATTCTTTGTCTAGGGGTAGGACCCTGTGAAATTCCCCCCTTCCATATTAACATGCCCACTGATATTGTCATTGTTTCAGTTTTATTTATATAGGCATTTCTAGAGTAAACTGTTTCACAGCAGACTCTCTGATATTCTGGCTCTTACAATCTTTCTGCTTCCTCTTCTGCAGTGGTCCCTGAGCCATAGATACCGGATCTACGATGTAGTTGTGACTTCTGGCATTGAGCTCTCTGCAATCTGTTGATATCTTCATTGTGTCCAGTTGTGGCTTTCAGTGATGGTCTCCATTTGTTGTAAAAACAGGCTTCTTTGATATGGGGTAGTAGCTTCACTATCTGTGGGTATAGGCTAAGATTTAGAATGTAGTAAGGAATTATACTTGTCTAGCAGAGTGGTGGTAGTCAATTCTTCTCTAAGGTCCATGATCTCATTAGTCCTGAAAATCTGGCTAGGTTTTCATAACCAAGAATGATTTCCCTACTGTTGAATGTGTCTTAAGTCCAATTAGACAGCTCTTGGTTGCCACCAATATGTGAATGTCACTTAAATGCTCAGTTTGCTTTGCAATGAATTTTGTTATTAACAAAGGAAAACCCACCCACTTCTAATCTATTGAATTAAAATTATCATTCTTTATAAATAAAGCAGTAATTATACAAAATGCTAAAAGAGAATTGTATTATTTATCTTTGCTATGAAAGGTATACAGGTGAATGAATTGGTGCAGATGACCTGTGTCCCTTTATCAGGCATCAGTTGTGAATGAGACATGCCATTTTTTCAAGTACTACATGAAGAACCTTCTGGACTTCAATGCTGGATCACTCTCCATATTGTGTGTGTATCAGTGAGGTGACGGGTTTATAAAACACTCACAGTCAGTCCCTAATCACTCAGGTTGTTCAAGGTCAAGGAAGATCTGGAAAAAATCAACATAAATTAGACCATCTCTAATAATAAGTTCCCAGGGCAACTCTGCTTAGGCTGTAGCAACAGACCTTCTGTTCAGTGCACACTGGTCAGGGTGCTCTCTGCCAAATCCCTCCCCATAGGCAAAAGGAACTAATGAATAGAATTTGCATGGGCTAGCTTAAGCGCATTTCAGTGCCCTAGCCAAAACATCAAGACTGAATCTTACTCTCTCTTCCATTCACATCTCTTCTTGCTGTTACGAATGTGACCTCTCTAAAATGGATATCTAATAATGTCATCTCCTACTTACACTTTCGGGGTGATTCCCTACTGTCTTTGAGATTGGTCCAAACTTCCCCTTGGGGAACACAAAGCTCTATGCAAGCTAGCTCGAATCTACCACTCCAGACTCCTTCCCTGACATGTCCCCACACCTGCCCACTTTGTTCACTTTTGGCTGTATATGTTAGATTAGCTAAAGAATAAGTTGCTCTCTCTAGATGACCATGGATTTCCCTAGGCTTCCTTCTTTATAGAACCAATATTGCTTCTGGAAAACTGATAGCCCTTCAATACCCAGCTCACATAGCCACACCTTTGGAGCACTCACTTATATACCCTCCAAGTTGGTATTAGAGACCTTAGGACTTTGCACCATTACTGATGCTGGTGAGACCACAAGCATCCTTCAGGGACAGAACTGTGTCTTCTTCATCTGCACATGATCAGCTCATGGTAAGTGATCAGATGCTACTGATTTGTCTGTGTATGCAACTGAACCAACAGAAACATTGGTAGCCATGGACTCCACCAGAATTACACAACTCAAATTGAATGTTTACTCAGGTATTATATCACTATAGTTTTATCCAGCAACTTGAGAATTCTTAAATTATGTAGAAGTGATTTACATAAACACAATGTTAAACATCACATTTTTGCTTCAGTTCCTCTGGTGATTAAAAAAATAGGAACTATGCTAAAAAAAAAAAAACCTTCTCCTTTTTTGTTTGGTTGGATTGGTTTGAGTTGGTTTTTGACACAGAGTTTTTCTGTGTAGCCTTAGCTGTCCTGGAACTCATTCTGTAGACCAGACTGACCTCAAACTTAGAGATAAGGTTGCTTCTTTCTCCCAAGTCCTGGGATTAAAGGCATGCACCACCATACACAGATAAGAAAAGAGTAGAATTTAGGCTTAGAAACAACAACATATATCAATATTTAGCTATAAGTATCAGAACCCTGTTCTACTGTCAGCTGTTTCTGTCTTCAAGATTACTTTCCACATATTACATGTTAATTTTGTTTACTAATAAACACATAAATATATTTAAGTTATAAAAAAGTTAGTTTACAGGAAAAAAAATCAGTAAATATTTTTATGCGTAGTATGGCTATTAAAAATATGAGACTAACACCCAAATACCTACCTGGAGTAGAGAAAAACATGAGTCTTATAAGGTAGAAGGCCTAAGGAGCTCAAAGGTCCACACCCATTAGGTAAGTTAATAAACAATAATAAAGTATTTTCTATGAATTATCAGAATATAGATAATAACTATACATTTTAGAGCTATTGCAAAAATAAGATAAAATAACATTCCCAGAAATGGACATGAAATGACTTCATTATGGCTATCAAAACAACGATCTTCAAATGAGATGTGTGGACAGGCCTGCAACACCAGCTAACCAGAAGGCTAGAACAGGAGGATCACAAGATCAAGGCCAAGCTGAGCACATAATGAGTTTAAGGCTAGCCTAGGCAACTTAATTAGACTCTGTCTCAAATCAAGAAGTAAAAAGAGGCAGGTGATATAGTCCGTACCAGAGCACTCACTAGCATATCAAATGCCCTGGGTTGAGTCTTCATCATGACACAGGAAGAACTAGGCCAACTTAACTGCAATAAATCTTCCTGCGATGCCTCACCCGGTGCAGTCTAAGCTAACCTCAATGAATTCTATTCATTTTACCCATCTGTGTCCAAGAACTTAATCTTGCTCATTCCCAAAATTCCTTTTAAAACAACAAAACATCTCAGGAATAGTGCCAATAATCAAAACACATAGGGATTTCCTCCAGATGTAAGGTGGACTGAGGTAACTGAGGAGACCATTGGCATACCCACTACCCAAGACAAGTAAAAGAAAAGACTGCAAAGCACACCATAGCACCCCTAAATCAGCCCTTGCCCCCTGAGCAATGAGGCAGGAGAACCCACTTGAGGGAACTGAAAAAAATGCTAATGTCATTGTTTTAGTGAACTATGACAGGCTGGGAAACTAAATCCAGTAGGGGTGGAAGGCGAAGGGACATCTCAGTCATTTCCACTTTCTTGTCCCACACAAAGCTCAAAGCATTGAGTAAAAAGCCATCTTTTATTCAGCCGCAGCAAAACCACTAGTTTAATACAAATAGAACTAAAACAGAATGGCATTTTTCTTCTGCTTCTCTTATACCTTTGTCCAGAAAATTTTAACCAAGAATCTACATAATTCACAAATCAACAGAATCTATAACATTGGGATCTACCTCCACTCCGAATCCCAAGTATGTTTATCACAAATACCCTAAATCTGTTCTTGCCTTCTGAACGCTTGAGTTTAATATGAAATGCCGACAGAACTCAACACTCCAAAAAACCAGGGCTATTTGAAGGTCAATTGCTAGAATTGAGAGTTAGAAAGGAGTAAACAGGTGTGCTCAGCTCTGTGTAGGTCAGTTTGTATGGGTGAACATTCACCTTAACCAATACCAACCCACAACAAAGATGATCTCAGTACTTCTACACCCTTCATTCCTGCCTCATTCCCCAACAATAACACTAATACTGGGCTGAGCTGGTGCATCTTCTTTCTCAGAATTCTGCTGGAGAAAAATGGGAGACTATAGTTGAGTCAAAAGAAGAGAAATTGGAAATTGAGGATTAGTTCATTGCCATCTAAATGTCTCCTCAGTCACTCTTGGCTGTTGCCAAGGGCTTTTTAGAGTCTCATGTGAGCCCTCAAGAAGACTGGCCCACATGGCAAAAATCTTAAAGTAGAAGTCCATGAAAACTTAAGGAAATTGACACTTTATCAAGACAGGGAACTCAAGAGGTGCATACTACAATAATCAGAGCTCAAACAATTGGTAGGAAGCAAGCCAAGGACAGAAATCTCAGTGTTAGAGGAGAGTTTTCCTTAATCAAGTGTACTGGGTGAGAACCAGAATGGGTGTCTCCAGATGGGGAAGGAAGCAAGGGTGGTTGGGGGCTCATCATCAAAGGAAAAGCCCCAACTGAGTTTGAAGGGCTCTTCTACAGAACCATTCAATCATGAAAAAAAAAATAGTCTTTCTAAGCAATGTGAACACTAGTATGAGGAAGAAGGAGAAAGTGACTAATTTGGGTTTTAGATGAAACCCTAAACTATATATGTGTAGGGAAGCTGTTTCTGAGTAGAACTCCATTTGCTCAGGAATTAAGGTCAATGACTAACTCTAACAAAGGATTAATACCCAGATTGTGCAAAGTAGCCAACTTCTAAGAGCCAAAGGGCTATTGAATCAGATGTAGCCTTCAGATGTCAAAGGCATTCTCCTAAAGAGAGTCACTAAAATATGGTCCCTTTAATGATCTGCAGAGGCTCCTTTTTGTTCTCCTGAAAAACCTGGGAAACAGCTAAAATGCTAACTCTCAAACTTGTCTACTCAACTCCTCTGTCTTAGAATACAGCCCCAGACTTTGTCTCCCCCACAGTGACAAGTCGTGTTTTCAAGTATACTTTCCCTCTGCCTAAGGAAGACCTGGATCTTTCCCGATTAGCTGGGGTTGTAGTTGAAAATTACAATCTCAACTGGAAATAATTATTAGGATTCCCAACAGACCTACTCTTTCCTCCCAGGGGCGCTTGTCTGTGTGAACCTATCTGAAACTCAGTCAAATTCACCGAACTCCCTTGAGAAAGCTCAGACCACAAGTTGGAACCAGCAGCAGAAACCTTAAGAAGAGACTGCAGGAAAGCACTGGTTCTTTTCCTTCATCAGACAGAGGCGCAAACAGTAACTGGCAAAGCATGATTCAGAACATACGTCTGCACGTGTGAGCAAAGCCCCGGCCTTTGGACTGTGTGATCATCACATGACCCAGCAGAGCCGCTCTGACTCATACCTCAGATTTCTTTCTGGCAAGGATTTCTGCAGAGTCTACTCCTTACAGGTAAGGCAAGGGATCTGAGGAAGGGAAGAGCAGAAACCCAGTGAATCAACAGGAGAATGCATGAATGCACATGATGATCACCCATAGCAACCTCATCCCTGGATAGGCAGGGGTAGCATGTGTGGATGAAGGAGAGATGGAGCTCACAGCACACTGGGACAACCAGACACGCAACCTCACAACGGCCACATAAATTAATGGTGTTCACATGGCCACAGGTTCCATAAAGAAAGCAAAAATGAAAGAGTGATTGATTTCTCCTGGAGATCTGTGGAGAACGTCATGTGAACGAGATCTCCCAGGACGACCAGGAAGGAAGAGCATGCTAAGAAGATGAATAGTTCAGAGACCAGGCATTTGCTTCAGCTACTTGGGGAAATGAAAGCCTTGAAGTTCACTGATGGCGTCTTTCTAAATGAATCTTGTGTAGACATTCTTGACACAGGCAGACCCTACTACCTCCCACCGAAGGAACAACGGAGAAAATTGATTGGTCAACAGTGGATACGGATGGGGCTCGAGGGGAAACTGTACCTCTTGGCCTGTGTCTTTCCAAATCTGCAAAGGGTGGTGACAATGAAGGAAAGGGAGCGCTCTTTTCACTAGAGGGTCTTCAGTTTCAAATCTCATTAGCTGGCCAGAGACTTCTACTGTGGATATAGCATAGTGAAAATGGTAGAATGGAAGAAACGCTCTTGCTGGAGGAGTAAAAAGTTAGGCACTTAGGAACATGGCTTCCTCAGCTCTCTACAGAGCACTGAAATGTGTGTGTAGGTGTGTGTTTATATACACACACTGTATATATGTATATATATATATGTATATAAATGTGTGTGTAGTGTGTGCGTGTGTGTATACACATGCCTGCCTAAGTGACCCACGTTCACCAAAACCCTGCTACATTGGTTTTCCCTTGGCCATGATTTAACGAAGATGTTTAGCAAGATGAAGGCGTATGCTTTCAGCAATGGGCTGGCTGGCTTCTGTCCAAGACGAGCATCAGGAAGAAGAGCATCCTCTCCCAGCCTCCTGCAAGGCCGAGGATTGCCTGCCGACTGGAGCTCCCAGCATTCTCTCACTGTTTCTCCATGGGACTTCTAGGAAGAAAATCGTACCGTGAGCCATTGGATGTGTGGCTTCTGCCACAGCAAAGGAGAGCAAACAAGTGGGGTCATGGCGGTTCCATCAGTGTGGGACACACTGATCTCTGAACCAAATGAAGCTCCTTTGTCTCTCTCTCTGAAGGTTAAAGGAGGGATCTGGGGAGTAAGGGAAAATGAAATAGATAGATCAGAAGAAAAACCACGTAGGCCACCCCCTTAGAGCCACTGGGCTTGTGCATGGTCTCACACAGGTCACTCTGCCCTGCTGCATCTATTTCCCAGAATGATTTTTTTCACTCACCCACAGTTGTTTGAAAAGACTGTGACTCTGACAGCGATTGAAAGAAAGAAAAAAAAAACCTTGGAGTGCAAACTTAAGTCTCAGATAAAATGACATTCATTAATTCGTATATTAAATAACTATTTTGACCTTCTGTTGCATACCAGAAATTGTCCCAGACATTGCCTCAGACTTAATGAGTTAGTTGTTCCTTGTTCTAAAAAGAATTTTTAGGCAGGTTTAATAATTTAGTACAATGAATATCAGTCTTGAGAAAAACAAAGAAGGCACACACACACATATCAGATTTATGTTTTAGTTATTTTCGAGAGATGAACCACTAATTCGCCTCTGAGTTTCCTAGCAGGCAAGGCAAAGAGAGAAACGTGGCCTATTTCATAATTTTCTCTGTAAGGCACGAATAGCATCAAAGCTATTTCTGATGCCGAGATCTGAATATTTAATGTCAGCTTGACATACTGAATGCTTAAACTACAGAAACTTAATTCAACAAACATTTGCTCACACCTACTCTGTACCAGGCCCTATGCCAGGTATTAAAATGAGCAAGATGAGTAATAACTGGTGCGTGTTCCTCAAATCTTCCCTCAGCACAGACTGCATAGCAGGAATCACAGGATGTCAGTGTGGATCCCGTCCCACTCCTGAATATGCCCCATGGCCCCCCAGAAGCAGAGGATGGAATAAACTTCTACAAGTGTTCCTAGGAGAAATTCTAGTGGTGGACTGAAGCTAGTGGTAGAGAGATAGGGAGATGAGAACAAGAAATAAGGGTTTCTCTGAGGCAAAAGGATACCCTCCAGCTGTCCCTGAGAATATATCTGGAATGGAGTCCATAGACTTATAGCCGTTTTTAAAGATTTGTTATCAAAAACTAATGTGTTGGTTTTATGACGATACCATTGAGAAGTGCAAACCATTAGATCCTCACGGCAGGAGAAAGCGCGAAGTGTTAGATCCCAGGCCAAGTGGGTCCAGCTCATCCAGCAGATTGGAAAAAAGAACCCGACTGAGAAAGGACGCGGCCTCCAGAAGGGTACCCGGGCAGACCCTCCGAGACACTGTTTCCCTCGTCCTCACTTCCCGAGTGAGAAATCTCATCAAAGTCCATTAATGAAAGTGATCCGTGGAATAATCACTTCCTACATCCATGAACCTCATTGGGGATTTCAAATCTGGACCCATCTTGCACCTGTGGCTTCTTGATCATGCCTGGCTCATCCGAGTCTGCATCCTCAGCGACCCCCACACGCCATCAGCAGGAATCATGGTGTGCTGCTCCCATCAGGGTATTGCAACCCAGGGCAGACGACCTCACTGGGCAAAGACTATAAGAAATCTCAATACACTGGAGCACACATGGAAGTGTTGACAAAAATCAGGGGTGCCTGGGTCCTACTCGGAGCCCGTGAGTCTGTCTGAATGCCAGGTGGGTCTCTTATTTAGTGACTGAAGACTATGGTATCGCTATTCACAGAACAAGAACCTTGTCTTCTGTGCCGTGCTGGAATCTCAAGTCACAACAGGGCTCTGGATTCATTGTCCTTAGAGCCTGAGCTTCATGGAGATGCCCTTGTGCAGCGTTTTTCCTCTTTCTGTCCTGGGCTAGACAAAATAGCAGCAGCAGGCGCCCTTCCCCTGCCGGTGTTAAAACACTGCCATCTAGTGGTAGCTGTGGCTCTTCTAGAGAAAGAGCAGAGACAGTTGTCCCAGGCCTACTGACACTTGATAAGGTGCTAGACCTTCAAGCCTTTTTAGTACTTGGATAGCTATTGCTTGCAAAGTATCCTGTAATTTCTCCTCCTGGGGTGCTTACTATTCCATGAATATATTTGGACAGAGCCCGGAGTGGGAATGAACCCAGACAAAGAGGATTAGAACAAGAGTCTTGCAGGCTACAAAATCCACATGTGACCACCACCCCGGGGGGAGGGGGGGAACTCAGCCATATGTTAGGCAACAGACTTTGGATATAAAACTTCATATCCCATTGGCCTCTTATTCTGCCAGAAAATCTTTATATTAGTGAAATCACTAACATGTCAATTTGCTGTAAACAAAGTTGCAGAAACAAATATAAACATCTATTTAACCTGCTTTATATATGTATATGTGTATGTATACATATATATGTATATTATAGATAGATAGATAGATAGATAGATAGATAGATAGATAGATAGATGATAGATAGATAGATAGATAGATAGATAGATAGATAGATAGATAGATTATCACACATGATAAATGTACATGGGTTAAGTATCTAGGAGCTAAACCTGTGAACTGGATTCCCATGATCATGAAGATGGCAAGATGCCCTTAGAAATAGGTAGCACCTTGATGCAATGAATAAAACTCACAACCCACTAAGAAGACGCCTGCTGAACTGACCAAAAGCTACGAAAGCATAGAGAACCTGAGGGGAGATCATTTGAGTCTCTTCAGCCAAATTACTCAATACCATTGGGAGAAGTCTTGGGGGGGACGGGTGGAATTTGAACTCTGTAGGTTCTAACCATCAAGGTCCCAAGTATAGGTTCTACACCGGAAGCCCAGTAGGGAAGCAAGCCAGGAAGTTAGAAAGAAAGCCGCCTCGCGGGAGCTTCTAATCAAGAAGTACCCCCTGCAGGCTCCACTTGGGGCTAGACAGCTTGCTGCTAAGCGACCCTCAATGAGTCATGCAGCTTGGAAACCCACACAGATATCTACCCAGTCATTGTGCAATTCGTTTTAAAACATTCATTAACATTATGGGAAAGGCAAGGTAATGACAAGCATAATTTTCTGATTTTCATTGACTACACTGGTTTTAAAGAGCTAAGAATCTGAAGAAGACTCAAAGGGAGTCTTGAAAGTTCACTAAGTTTTCTTCCACCTTAGCAGGTCTTCATCAGCTGCAGCCTGTGGAGAATCACCTAAGAAGCTGGTTCTAAAATGAGCCACAGAACAAAGATTCTGACTCCTGCCCTGGGATGGGTCCCAGGAATTCCCCCTTTTGTCTTGTGCTTCCAAGGGATTCTACCTCGGGCGAGCCATACAGCACTTTAAGAAACTCTAGTCAAAAAATCAGTGTTCTAGGCTTTAGTTGTCCAGCCACCTGTTCTCATCCAGATGGGGGAGATAAGTCCATGGGGGGGGGCAGCTGAAATTTGAAGAGAGCAGCAGAGAGCAGCAAATTACAGTAAACATGTGGGCTGGAAGGAAATCCCACTCAACAAAATAGCCAGAAGTCTTGACATCAGACAGTAGGTAGAAGTCAGAACCCGAAGATGGTACCCAGAAGGTAAGAGGACACAGCCTGGGTGTACATTCCAAGCACTGCTTGATTGTAAATTTTCTCTGCTCCTCCCTCAAGGACAAAAGATGTCTGTTGCTTTTATTCCATAATAAGATAGAAAAAATTTACTTCTCACTCCTTGTGACTTCTGCCATGCTGCCACTCAGGGAATGTTACAGAAGTTTCCAGGTTCCCAGGATCATTACCAATGTTTTGTCCTTAACTGGACTACACACACACACACACACACACACCTTCTTCTGCTCCTCAGGACCTCATAAGTAAGATTCAACTCTAATGTCTCTTTTATTGTAAGACCTCAAATCATGACTACGGAGAGATTTGTAAGCATTTTTAATAATTCATCGTCAGTCATAGGCTAAGCATGTTGCAAGGATAATTCATAAAATAAAACTAGGAATAATCAACCATAAGAGGGGTCCAGCACACTATCCAATCACTGGGGCCAAGCAGACATGGTCACCTGCTCTTGTCGATAAAGACAAGTTTATTGACACATACACTTATACATTATTATAGTAGCAAAGTTGAGAAATGCGTGACTTGATAAACTGAGTACTTATTTACTAGCTGACTCTTCATAGGATACATTTGCTTACTCTGGTTTAGAAAGGTGTGTAACCTACCTAAGGTTTTAATCATAATTTAATTTTAATCATAACTTGAAACTAATCTGTCTAGATGTTGTATTAATGAACAATTACATTTCAATTCCTTCTTCCATTTGCATCTTGCCTGCATCTCACTTTACCATTATATTCATATAGAAGCCTATGATTTATTTAACCAACATTCATTGAGTTAATACCAGTAAGACAGAATTCATGCTTTTGTGTATGTAACATCTAAAGCAATAACCTTGATATTATTCAGATTAATAGCCTTCAGTAAAACAGCTTTGGAACACAAAACCGTAAAATGGGTATGTATTAACTATTCATGATGTATGAACCATTGTCCCAATGTATAAAGCACACTAGAATGTGCAGAAAAATACAGATGGATGTTCTATTCATCCAGCATGCACCTTGGAAATCACAGAGCCAAAAGATGTATGGAATAATGTGTAAAGCACTAAGAAGGGCAAATACGACACCTCTAGAGCTCAGAAAGCTAGTTGGTCATGTGGAAAGAAACATGGACTAAACTCAGGAAGGGACCTCAGAGGCAGAGGATCAAAGGAGGGAAGGACAGTTGACCTGAGTCTTGAAAGATGAAGATGAGATTATGGGACAGTGAAGAAAAGCACCAATCTGTCCAGAGATGAGGGTGCTGTGTTCAGATAGTATATGCTTAGTGCCTGTAAAAAGGTGATGGAGGAAGAAGAGGCAAGTCAGCCTTTTAAAGCTGGACCAGGGAAGCAAGAAGGGATGTTAAGAGCATTAGCATTTTAGGTTTATGTAATAGACTGATCACTCATTTATTGGATTCTGTTCTATTTCAATTATAGGATCAAATCTATCCTTTATCTGAGAACTCCATGGGCGCAACGGCAGCCATGTTCATCTTGCTCAGCTTCCCTTCTGCATTCATTATGGAACTGGCAGCAATAAGCTAATGCCTATTTGCTGAATCACACTGAGCTGACATGCTTTTCCCTTCCCAAGGATGATATTTCCCAGGATTAGATCTTTGCTGCCTCTGGAAAATCATCACAGCCCCAGGTCTATGTCTGAGATGGGGAGATAAAGGGATGTGAGGAGGCATGATTCCTCACAAGGGGAGTACAGGTGCATGGCAGACCAGCACCTGGGCTGACGTGGCACTTGGAGAAACTGCTGAGGACACATGTCAGACCAGTCGGGCTGAGTCTATGTCTTCAGGCTGTGCCCTGCTGAATCAGTGGGTGCCAGGCATGCCCTGAGCAGTGTTGAGAGGCAAATGACTGGTCCATGGTGAGTAAGTGACCTGACACAGGTCCAAAAACTGACATTGAATGCTTCCTACCAGGAGGTCAGAAGGAGACCCTCAGCAGCTCTGAGTTCTCAAAAGGACAGAGTTAGCAAGTGACTCTGCTCCTTCTGGATCTTTCCGGCTAAATACAAAGAGCTGCAGAAAGACTCTTTTCCAGGAGAAGAAATTACTGCCCGTGTGGTTTGTGCTTCATTAGGCAGAACCTAAGGAAGACAAAGGAAAAGATACAGGGATATCGTAGGGCTGGGAAAGAGGTGGTAAAGTTATGAACATTTGCAGAGAGAGAGAGAGAGAGAGAGAGAGAGAGAGAGAGAGAGAGAGAGAGAAGTCAGAATTTAATAAAACAACAGATGTTTAAGTTGACTAAATCCATATCTGGAATCTCAAAGAAAAATAGTTGGTAGTGAAAAAAGAAGATAGACTTTATAGAAAGAAATCTCTCACATAATAGAGCTCACCAAGATGATTTTAAATTAGTTTAATATAATTTGTGATATTAACAGACAAAAAATAATGTGTTCATCTTTCTGAATGCTGGAGAGGAGCTTAAAGATTCATTCTTGAGTTTTCAGACTGTGCTGAAAAACAAGAGCAGATAGTTACTCACCACTGGAAAACAAAAAAACCAACTAACAATGCAGCTGAGCTCAGGAGTGACAGTAAAGGGGTATTTCCATGAATGTCAGAGATGGGGTGAAGTGCTGTGGGACAATTGTCTTTTATCCTGTCACTTGTATTATTTTTAATAAAATGCTGATTGGCCAGTAGCCAGGCAGAAAGTATAGGCGGGGCAATGGAGACCAGGCAGGAAGTAGAGGCATGACAAAAAGAATTATGGAAAGAGGAAAGTTTCAGTCTGAAGTCGTCACCCAGACACAGAGGAAGCCAGACACAGAGCAAGCAAGATGTGACTGCCTCACCGTAAAAGGTACCAAGCCACATGGCTAACACAGACAGGAATAATGGGCTAATATTTAAGAAAGAGTTAATAAGAAGCCTGAGCTAATAGGCCAATCAGTTTATGATTAATGTAGACCTCTGTGTATTTCTTTGGGACTTAACAACTGAGGGACCTGGTGGGACAGAAACCTCTGTCAATAGTGAGGAAGCTGTTGGCTCCCACAGATATTTACACTTGGAAGCTAATAACTAAGATAGTCATTCAGATATAGAGAAAACACATCTGAAGCCTGGGACAGAGACAAGTGGCCTCAGTGCTGGCTGGTGATATTATTTACCTAGACAATCCAAGAGAGACAATGGGTATTGCCTCAGGATTTACAGCTCTTGGGTATTTGGAGACGGTGCCAGAGAAATGGAAATATTCCAGAATAGTCTAGAACATATCATTCACATTCCCTGCTATCTTCAAATGTTCAAATATGCACTGATGTAAATAGTGGAGAAGCCAGAACCTCAGTCTAAACCTTAGGTTGCCTGATGTTTCATGTAAAACACCAAAGAAACACTGAAGAATAAATACAGAGAGAAATTCCAAGAAGAGCAATGGACAAATGTTTAAAAAAAAAACAATGCGAAGATTCATTAGGGAGGTTAGGTGTCAAGTTAATAGACAAAAACTAATAGTTTTCCCATGTTCATACAATACTCAATTAGAAGACATAATGAAAGGGAAAATATATCTACAACAGAAACAAACAACAAAATGAACCAGGTTTTGTAGCACATGCCTGTGATTCGAGCACAAGGAGGATGCAAGAGGATCACAAGTTCTAGGCCAGCCTAGGTTGCATGGGAAGACCATGTCTCAATTTAAAAAATAAAATTTAAAGGAGCTGCCAGATGGCTCAGGTAGTGTAGTATTTGCCTTGCAAGCCTCAAGTCCTGGATGTGAGTCCCAAAATCATATTTGATTTTTATCTATTTTTATCTGAATAGATGTTTGCCTCATGTATGTATGTGCATTGCATGCATGCCTGGTGCTCATGGAGGTCAGAAGATGATTCTCAAGCCCCTGGGTCTAGAGTTACTGACACCTGTGAATCACCATGTGTGTGCTAAAGCCAAACCTGGGTCCTCTGGAAGATCAGTTAGCACTCTTAACCTTTCCTGAATCATCACTCCAGCCCCAGAAGAAAGTAGAATTTAAGAAGCCAGGCAGAGTGGAGTATGTTTGTATTCCTGGATCTGGTAATGGAGAGTCAGGAGATCCCTGAGGCTCAATGCTAGCTAGCTTCTCAAAGCCAAATGTGTGTGTGTGTGTGTGTGTGTGTGTGTGTGAGAGAGAGAGAGAGAGAGAGAGAGAGAGAGAGAGAGAGAGAGAGAGAGAGAGAGAGAAAGAGAGAGATTTTGCAGATCACCACCTGAGGTTGACCTCTGGCCTCCACATGCACCTTCAAAGGCACACTCACTTACCCACATGCACACATGCACACATGCACACGCACACACACACACACTGGCAGTCACAAAGAAACCAAAATCAAGACAAAGCAAGCACCGTCTATACAAGCCACATATAGAAAACTTTAAGATGCTATTTAGAGCCAAAAGGAAAACAAACCTGTAGAAAGTACACTGTGTTCTTCACTAAGAACACTCAGTATCATAAAAGCAGCAGGTGTCTTAAATCAATCTAAAATATAAGGCACTGTCAATAAAAAATGGCAATCATATTTTTTTTAGCGCACAAGCATAGACATGCACATTCTGAAGTTTAAAGAGATAAGAGAAATTCCCCACAAAGAGAAAAGTCTAGGAGTCGGGAGACAGAGAAGTAATTAATGGGAAGCTGATCTGCTAGGTATTCAAATATTTTGAAAGCTATTAAAAGCTAAAATAGTGCAAGAAGGCTCACAAGCAGGTAAATCCATAGAATGCAGTAAAGGCATAAACATGGGACGTGTGTGTTAACAGAGAACAGTGTGAGTCAGGAATAGAAGATTGCTTACTCTATGATGTTTTATCAAACTACACAACCACGTGAAAAAAGTAATAAAGTGGATCCCCATATCTCAGTAAGTGCTAGTTACATCACAGATTTAATGTGGGAGAATAAAACTGAAACGCAAAAGTAAGCCAAGAAGAATTATTTTTATTCTTTCTGAGAGTCATTGACAGTATGGCAAATACACATACGCGAATACACAGAACCAAAAAAACTAACCCATGAGACTATGCAAAAGTTATGACACCTGACTTTTTAAGTCCAAATAAAAACTATCTGCAGAAAATGCTTGCAGCTCACATGACAGGAAATGATGAATTCTCTTATTTGTGAAGAATGTCTGCCATTCCGGAGCCTCCTGGAAATGAAATAGGAATGCCTGTGAAACAATTGATTAACTGTCTCAATGTCACTCCTACGATGGGAAATGCAAATTCAAACCACAATGAAACATCAGCACCTACCATGCTGGCCGACATCAAAGCATTTACCAATATGATGTGGGCCAGGGTGTGGAGAAAGAACAACCCATGCATGTCTGGTGGAACTGCAGATTGCCAAAACAGCCATGTAGAGCAAGGTGGTACCACCCATCGAAATGTTAGACACCCATGGCCTTTGATCCAGCAATTCTGCTCCTGGGAATAAATTCTGTTTGTCTGAAGTGAGATGTGTTCAAGTGTCTTCGTGGCAACATTGTGCAAGCAACACTGTGGAAGGAATAATGACCAATAGAGAACTGTTTAAATTATATCTTAATATGAAGCTATTTTAATTGCTGCAACAACGCCATATGTACTAATATATAAGGGTTCTAAGTATATTTCAGATGGAAAAGTAAAATGCAAAGACTAAAGAAGAAAACTATATGTGCCAATTATCTCTGGAAAAAATATACCCCAAAAGCCTCGTAATTGTAAATAAAGCCTAAAAAAGGGAGCAGGGTGGCTAGAGAAGAAGGGAGAAAGTAGGGAAGAAGTTCCCTTAAGGAATATTCTTTTGTGTCTCTTAAATTTTGTAGTACACGCATTACCTATAAAATACAAATATATTTATTTAAATATATTCCACTGCCATCTGTCTATGACAGTTAAATTGTGAATGATTTTTGCAGATAGATTCCAAAGATCTGGAGACTGAGGGAATCTCCATTGAGTCTAGCTGTAACTTGAATGCCTGAATCCCCTGAATGTCCACAGCTGTGTCAGCATTGTGTGTACGTTAGAAATGCAGAGCCTCAGGCCCCGTTCCAGACCCACTGAGTCCAAAAACTGCTGTCACTAAACCCCCAGGCTGACAGTCAGGATGCAGGAATCCTTCTCTGAGATGCTCCTGGGTTGACACCATCTGTTCTCTGCATAAACAGCCACAGAGAAGGAAACACTGCTCCCTCCTGAAGTCATCATCCCCACCTTCAATGGCTGCCATGCACTAAGCACCTGGAATGTGCCAGAAGGTCACATAGTAATTGTTCTTCATTAATCCCTCTGAGACACAGAGCCTCCTGAGGTGAGGGACAGATGCCACCAGCAATGTGAGAAGTAATCTTAGGTGGAACACTTAAATTATAAAACATACTTTTACAGAGTGGAGCTAATATTCTTTTCAAATATTTTCAATGCTTTAATTTTCCAAGAAGAATGTCACATTTTGGTGCATATGTGTCATTCTGGACCTTGTAGGGCACTGATAATCACCAGGCCTCACTATTTGGCCCTTTAACTTTTGGGATTTCTCACTGGATTGGCTATTATGTTGCACCAAAGTTCTCTTCCTGTAGCTCCTACTAGCTAATTATAATCATACTTGTAGATTCACGTACCGAAAAGAAGTGAAATGAAAATTTGCCCAGCGAGATACTGAGATGTTCTCCACTAACAGCAAATGGGAGGGTACGTTGAAGAAGTAAGCAGGATGGTCAAGAGGGAGCAATCAATAGCCAGCTCCAAATCAAATCCTTGTTTGTTTTATAGCAAGTAGCCTTCTGAGTGAACAGAGGGGAAAGTTATAAGTGGTACCAGCTTAGCTGACGCAGACTCTAAAGAAACGCACACAAGCAAACATTGGCTAGTGATAGACGGCTGAAGAGAATGCCTTTAATGTGTCCATGATCTTAGGTAAGATCAGTGCTGCGCATAGCACCCAAACCACAGTCATGGATGCCGTGGAATGTGCCTAGAGTGGACCAAGCTGCTATGGGAGGCTGAGGGACAACGATTGCTTCTACCCAGGAGTTTCCAACTAGGAAACATAGGAAGATCCCTATCTAGAAAGAAAAAAAAAATAGAAAGGAAGGAAGGAAAGGAGGGAGGGAGTGGGAGGGGGAAATATAGCCATGGCAATCACGTGCTTTTACGTGCATAAATCTCTTCAACTAATACTCCACCCCAAAAAGAACATTTTAAACGACAGCTAATTACAGAGCAGGGATTGTGGGTCACAAGAAGAGGCAGGCAGGCTCATCACTTCACACTTTCCTGTGACCCTTGGGTTTTTCCCATGAGTAATTACAGCTATGTGCATATGCCAGCCCAACTGCTCTTAGAGAAAACTGAAATGTAAGAATAAATAGAATAAGCACACCAGGACTCTCACTGGCTGCGCAGGGAGTAATTTTTATCTGTTTGGTTTTCTTTGTTCATATTCTTCCTATAGCTTACATGTCAATCGGGTAAATTAATGTATTTAATCATTTCAAAAGAAATAAATGATGCAAAGAAAATATGTTATAGTCCATTTTAAAGGAAGAATTTAAGCATGTAAATAAATCCTGATTTAGTTTTAAGATTTATTTATATACGCACTTAAAAGTGACCTAATGGAATATAAATAGTAAAACTACGGGTCTAATTGGTCATTCTTATTTTTCTTCTTCATGCTTTCTTATTTATCACTATTCTCTATACTTATTTTCACTGATTCACAGTCATAAAAATGCTTTCAAATAAATGGAAACAAAGGACACACCCATCTCCATATTAAAAGTAGAATCAACACAGCAGAGGGAAGATGAAGGGAAGTAGGGACACTTGGCAAAAGAAAATACTGCAGCCTCATTGGGTGCAAGTGATGCCGGTGACAGAGGAGAGATGGTTGCAGAGGCGGAGTTCTTTTGATGTGTGATCAGAGAGCTCTAGACTCTTAAACTTGAAGGAGACTGCACAGGCTGCCCACAGAAGTCCTCTGGCTGGACTCAGATCCTCAAGAGTCCAGTCCTTTACTCCAGTCATGTGAAGGATGCTGACCCAGCTTTCAATGCGGGAATGGGAGTGAACATCTACATCTGTACTCTGGGGCCAACCTGGTACCCATGGTAGCCTGCTTCCCTGACCATGCTTTTTAATCGTTCACTCATTTCACAAATTAGCACTATCCTAATACACACACGACTTTCAGCATACAAAAGGCTCCGCTTTTCTCCCAAACTCTCAATCCTCTGCCTTCCCACTATGCGCCATGTCTATGCCTAGAACATGGCACATAGTAGGAATTTTCTCCAGTAAAGCCTTCTTCTACAACCTAGGACTCACTTGAACTGTAGAGAACCACAATCCCCACAGGAGAAAGGTCACACTCACAACATCCTGGTTGGGAATCGTCCAAAAGGACACAGCCTTTTCTGTGAGTTCCAGTTCAGTTAAGATTGGATAGGAACACTCCCTGTAGCCAGATGCGTGCATTACTCACCTCCTGCCCAAGTGGGTGGAAGGGAGTCTGCCACTATGGTGTTCCCATGGGCCTCTGGTATACGAGGCTATTCCAGTAAACTCATAAAGAAAAGCACTCCTTTGAGACATGAGGCAACTAATTTTAAGGAAATCTACTCGTGGGTGGGCATGAGGCAGTTAAATTGCAAAATCCCCGAAGGGTACCAGGTAGGTAGCTGCAATCCAGCAAGACCTTTACAAGTGGAAGACAGGAAGCCACCACCAAGGCAAGAACCCCAGGTCAGGAAATAAACACCCCATGTAGCACTCAAGACTAGCATGGGGGCAGCCCGTATATGGTGGCTCTGTTGAACTTGTCCATATTGGGTTTCAGGGTCTAAGTTGACAAGGATGAACATTCAAGACAAGCAGTCTTTCTATCCTAGCAAAGTCAGTTACTTGAATGCCCCTCTGCTCCACAAAGAAACCGAGAAAGAAGAATGTGTGCATATGACGGGTAAGGGGTCATGGCCCGCCTTCTAAATATGAGATCATATCAATATGTAGGATAGCAAGAAGAAACTGTTCTCAAGGATTCTCAGTGCACAGTGGATAGCAGAAGTGTCCAGAACACACCTAAAGGTATCAGAGAGTCTCTGTCACAGTGAGGCTTGGCCTGGGCACTTGATAATTTTAAAATATCCCCCAACTGATTCGTGCCTATCACTGAGCTCAGAAATCTACGTCTAATAAAGGATAACTACATCTTTTTGAGAAGACGGGGGGTGGGAGACTGTGACCTAAGTTTAGCCCTTCTAATGTATTCCTCACTCAGTTGCCAGAAAGACGTTTTTAAAATAGACCTCTCATGACTTCACTCTATGGCCTAGAATCGCTGAGAAATTTGCATGGCCTGAAGTCTCAGTAACAGAGATACTTGCTACTCGAGTCTTCATTGTTCATCTCATGTGGATCCAGTCCCCACCTTCCTCTCCCTGTTCTTTGTCTCTGCTCCGATATGCAGCCTATTTCCAAGGGGTTATACTGTCATGCTTTTAGGTCTGGACTTGTTCAAGCTGATGTTTCTTCCTCCCAGACTCCTAAGGCTTTTTTGCCCCTGCTTGCCATCACTTCTCTAGAATGGACAGCTTCCTTCTATGCCCAAGTACAGAGCACAATTTCCATAGGCTGCGGCAATTTCCAGAATCCTTTGAGCACCCATGGCTGCAATACCAACTCCTATGCCCCCCACAAATGGAGTCCCTTGAGGTTAAGGGTCTTATTTACCCATAAGAACCTAAAACAGTGCACAGCCTGAAGACACCGAAGCCAATCATAAAAGCAGGCTGACCCAGGATAGTGATATAAGCAGAGATCAGAAGAGCAAATGTTTTAACTATTGAAAAAGTATGTGAGTCAATCAAGCATTCTATTATCCCTCTTTTCTCAAAAAAAATGTGTATTTTTTTTCAACAATCTAGAAGGCTAGCCTCAAGTTTAAAAATCTAGGAATGAAGCTTAAGGCTTGTACGAATCCAAAATAGTCATGTATAGAAACATCTCCACAAAGCTTTCCTTATTCCCCAAGTTAAGAGTTGTTCCTCTGTGCTACTGAGGCAACCTGTGAGTATTTCAAAGTCTGCACTTAGCCCAGGGCACTGCAGGGGTCTGCTCCTAGATCTGTTTCTCACGCTACTGACAGTTTCTTAAGGACACAGACTGGGTTTTATGCCTTACTCTGGTTCTCCGGGCATTTACATAGAGTCAAGCACAGGGCAAGCCCTTATCCACAGCCAAGAATGAATTCATGAAGCAGATGATCATGGAATCAGATACTAACCAGACCAGACATTCACAACCTTTGCCTCTCCAGGCTAGGAGTTTAAGCAGTGACCTTTGGAAGACAGGGTAGCAATTAACAGTAATAACTGAGTTAAACTCTAGTCACACCTATATATTTGATGATTTATCACAAATACATTCTATGTGGGGAAATGGAAATGCTTCTTTTATCCCAGAATTCCAGTTTTCATTGGCTCCTTCTGCTGCCTTAACAAAGTCTCGCTCTCCTCCAAAGAGATGGCCCTCCAGGTTACTACTGAGAAAGGAACCAACCCTGAGTGTGTGAGATGATCTCATTGCAGCGGTGGAGTTGACTGACTTCTGAACAGGTGGGAGAGGTGTCTCTCCTACTCAGCACCCCCTGTTCCATAGGACAGTACAGATTCTGTGGGTGGAAATATCTGGGGGAAATGTTTCCCTAACAGGGAATGCCTACAGCAAATCTCTGGGTGATGACAGAGGCGATTTGTAGAAGAGATTAAAAGATCTCTCCTGCACTGGGATCCCTTTTGCTTCCTGTAGCAGTGGTAGATTTAAGGTCTGTTTGGGGTTTGTTGTTGTTGTTGTTGTTGTTTGTTGTTTGTTTGTTTTTCTCTTCACATCCTCTGTCAATTCACTCAGAGATGTTCTAAAATTGTGCAATTGGCAGATTGTAATAGCCTGCACCCAGGGAGGGGCAGAGGAGAGAACCAAGTGAGTCACAGACCACAACAAAGCCCTTCCTGGCATGTGGGACTCCCTTGGCAAACCCAGAGGGAGTAAAATTGACAGCAAGACAAGGATCATCTTTGTTATTTGTCAACAAAATGCAATGACCATTGCAGAGTCTTGGCAGCTTGACATGGAGAAGCCTCGGGCCATTAATGGGGGAGCAGATAAACACAGCAATGGAAAACCCCATTCCTCAGATGACCAAGTATCATGGGGTAGGTCCACAGAGGTGTTTTCTCTGACCCCACTGACCTATTTCTCACGTTTCTGTAAATAGTTCCTTGAGTGGCCATGGGACCCGCTTATAGATATGACAGACCTTCAAATAAGAAGACTTTAATCTGACTTTATTAGCTCCCAGCTGGGTGACTTTAGGTAATCAGGTGATGTCTGAGCATTGGTTCCGGGTGTCTATTAAATACAAATGGTGTCTGCCTTGCCCAACCTATGGGATTTGTAAATATAAACCAAGACAATGGAAACAAAAATAGGTTACATGCACAGAGTCAAGTATAAGCAGCAATGTTTTTTAATCAGTTACTTGTAGAATAATAATATGCATCCAAAGATCAAATCCAGAGAATAGATAGAAGCTGATTTAAATGAATTAGGTTCATAGATGAAAATGTTATTGGCAAGCTAATGTTGATGTTGTATATTGTTGGTTGGTTGGCTATCTGCTCTATTTCCAAACCGAAATAATTGTAGGAAGGGTGACCTCCAACCTTCCACAAAGAGGCTCCATCCCAGCCCATTTGCACGGCCCATAATGAAGCCTTAACTTCAAATTTCCTTTCAGTTCACATTCTCAGGACACCTATGGCAAGACAAACCCTATGGTGGTCATTGGGAAAGCAAACACAAGCAAGACAGCTGTGTTTCCCACTCATAGTGGGTGAGGGAATGAGACAAGGAAAGCATGCAGAGGATTCCATATAAGAGGTGCTTGTGCATAAGAGCTACAGACAAGCAACAGCCAATAGGCCCAGTCATTTCCTCTTGTGAAATCAAAGAGGCTTCCAGGAGTAGGTGATTCTTAAACCAAGTCATAAAAGATAAGTCTCCAGGCAGAGGGCAACCAGGAAAAATCCCATGAGGGAAACTGGAAATGCCTGATATGGTCTTCGTGTTCAGGGCACTCTCAAAACTGATGTGACCATGGGAGAACTGGGGAATGAGACATAACCGAGAAAACACAAAGAATAGAGATTAGATCCCAGCAGTGCTGGCACTGAAGCCAACCTGTGCCCTATAGGCAAGAGGGACTTAGGAGGACGTTTTAAACTTGACTATGGCATGATTAGGCTTTTATACTAGAAAATTTTCTTGAGTTAGCTTAGATTGGGGACTGGGAGATAAAAGTCTGAGAAGCCAACAAAAGGAGATTTTTTTTTCAGTCTTTTGTTGTTTTTCCATCAGAATTCTCTTCCAGGCTAAATCTTCAGTGATCTCTCACATTATGAATCAGATAGAAATCAAAATAGTTTGGGTAGAAACAAGAGTCAAGGGCCCAGAATAAGGTCTCCAACACCTGAAGTCGCTTCAAAATTCAGGGCCTTGAGGAAAATGACAAGTGCCACTGTGTTAAATAAAAAAAAAAATTTAAAAGATGAGCACAGGGGAGAGATGAAGAGAGCAAAACGCAAACGAAACCAAACTCACAGCTCCTGGTGATGGATCCATAGCAGGAGGCAAAAGAGAAGGAATGTAGTACCACTGCATGTAGTCATGCTGGCTGGCGGCTGGTGGTGACTCTCAGTCCTGTAGGACTTAGGTGAACAAGCAATTAACAGAGCCCTAGTAGAACATGCCGGCTTGTTTGTCACGCCAGATGGAAGGCAACTACTAGCTGACTGCTAGGAGAGACAATGTGTGGCCGTCAGGAGCAGGACCAAGGAAATGGATGTGTTCCCTAAGGAAGAGTGAGGACACAGAGGAGGGAAAGGGACTTCCCAGATGCCTCAAGAGCCCACATGACTCTGAGAGGAGATGGTCAGAAACGGGAGTACTCTATACCCAGAAAACAAAGGAAGGGGTAATCTGAGGAAAACTGCGGCCTCTGTGTAAAACTCAGGATGGAACAGGATTCTAGCAACTAGATTCCATCAAGCTGTGAGGCAAACCAATGCCACCATGGCTGAAACTGAAGTGTTCACCTGAGACAAAAATGCCCTGGCTTTGGTTTCTGGCAATTTGTTCCTCTCGCAGCCAGAGCCAACAAGCGTTGCTCAACATAATGTGTGTCATATCCTTGAAGACGTTCAGAATCCAGTGGTCCACTTAGCCAATCATCCAACAAGGGTTTGAGTAGCCCCTCCAAAATACAGGTGAAATGTTGTTACCAACAGAACAGGAGGCTAGGCCAGCATAAAGGAATTAATGCCTTTATGGAGGGGCTGGGTTAGTTACCTCAAGAATGGGTTTGTTGTATGTGCACCCCTCTCATGCCCATCCTCTGTCCCCAAGAGCTCACGTGTCCTCCCTCTCTGAGCTTCTGAAAGAACAACCTCCCCAATTACAAACCCTCTGATATTGGGTGTTGTAGCCTCCAGAGCTGTGAACCAAATAAGCACCTACTGTTATAGTTCACTCAGCCTGTGATGTTCTGCCGGCGGGAGTAAATTCACTGAGACAATCCCCAAGCAGGGAGTAGGGGGCTGCAGACACTGAGGATCTGAGTATCTCCTAATTCACTGGTTCAACTACATTTGTATTTAAGTGGTCAATTGCATTTACTGTTGAATGGTTTATCGTAACGTTTCATACATACAGCATCAGGGAACCCTCCTTCCCAGTGGTAAAGTGGTAGCTAAGCTTATGAAAGACTCCCAGCCTCACAAGGCCACCCATCTTCAAAACATTTCTGGCTTTTAATAGTTCTTCCTTGTTGAGCTGAATTCTTCCTTCCGGTGTTTTCCACATTAGTTCTGCTTCTTAATGCCAGACAGAACTGGTTTATTTGAAGATAAATATCATGATCTCCTTGTTGTTTCTCTCTCTCTCTCTCTCTCTCTCTCTCTCTCTCTCTCTCTCTCTCTCTCTCTCTCTCTCCCCTTCTCCTCCTCCTCCTCCTCCTCCTCTGCCTTCCTTTAACCATTTTATTTCTGGGGCATGGTTTTAGACGGTTTTCTCATCCCTAGTAACTCTCTACTAAACTTTGTGGTATTGCTTAACATTCTAGGCCAGCCCATAGACATAGATGCTGCAAGTTTAGAGTAAACACATAGTAACCACGGAATGCCAATCCAGAGCTGCCCAATCAGCCTCCATCAGCCTCGCCCTGCTCAGCACTGCCATCCATGTTTCTGACCATCAAATCCTTGCCTTTGTGCCCAGCTCTTCCTGGAGGAGGAGATCACAGGCATCCAGGGCTTCCAGCTGATAGTGTTTCTACCATTCTCCTACCCCACCCTCCATCTTCATCCTGAAAAGTTTGCGTGAGACCTCATACATATGGACTACTTACTATGGGTGAACCTCCTGGTGACTCATCCGAAGTCTCATGTCAACATTGCAAGACAGTGAACTGGTTCAAAGCAACCAGGGCGACACGGCATGTAAGGAGCTGGGTATAGAGGTGCACGCGTGCCTGAAATCTCTGCACAGGGGATGCTAAGGCAAAAGAATCAGGAGCTAAGAGCCAGCCTGAGCTACAGAGTAAGACTCTGGCTCAAATAATGATGATGATGTTGATAAATAATAATGTTAATTCGCGTTTTCCTTATGCTAATATGATAACATCTGAGTGGGTTGGAGTAAATAAATTATTCAAATCTGTTTCACTGCTTCTTGATCTCTTTGATGTGACTCCTAGAAAAGTTAAGATCGTTTATCTGGCTTGCATTCTCTTTGCCTACTACATGCATCTACAACAGAAGAGTGAAAAGTATCACCTCTTTGGTTAAGAGGAGCCTTTGGCTTAGCGTGGGATTGGACCGGATCCGTCTCTGGCCAGCCTCAGAGTGGAAGCCACACCCTCTGTATCCTGTTATCACCTTGTGTTTGTTTTCCATACTTCTCGGCATCCTGTCTATGAGGTGTACTTGCACACACCTGATATAAGCATGTCTCTCTATACCCATAAGTACATGTATCTTTCCATCTAACCTCTTACAAGATGTCATAATATTTCACATAATCTATCGTACCTGAATAAAGCCGTGTGTGTTCACATAGTGAATCCTTCTTAGCAGACACGGTTGGGGATTTCAGAGGTAAGAACCCTGCAAGAGACATACTTCTGTTGTACTGGGATAACTTTTTTTCTGCGTATCATAAACAAAAGACCAAATGACTGTTTTAAAGCAGAATCTCCAAACAGAAACAGAAACTCATCAGTTGAAATAAAAATTAGCTTAAAGGTCATCATTGAGCATAGTATTTCTTGATATTAATAAAAATAATAATAATGCATAGGATGTTGCTGTGTGTTTAACATATGTGAGTCGTATCAGCGAAATTCTTGTCACTATAAAAAATCATTTGAGAGGAGCGACTTAAGGGAAGGAAGGGGGTTTTTTTTGGCTCCTGATTTCAGAGACTATTAGTCCATTAAGGCAGGAACGACAGACACAGCAGCAGAAGAGCATAACAAAGACTCTTCTTCACATCGCTGAAGGTCAGGAAGCAGAGAGCAGTGAGCAGGGCCAGGCTGCAATCCTCCAGGCCTGTCCCTGGTGTCATACGTCCAGCAGGTAGGCCCCCAAACCCTAAAGATTACACAGCCTCCCCAACTAGTGCCCCAGATAAGGACCAAGTTAAAACACGTAAGTGGGCAACATTTCAGATTCAAACATGGATAACATGGGTGTGTTTAATCCTCACTATGTATCCCTCCAGTCAGACAGCGGTAGCAGTGTTTCTTAGACTCTCTCGTAGGGGAAAAGTTGGAGGCTCTGGGAAGCTAATATAACCCAGGACTTCAGAGTGAAGGCCTGGTGATCTTCTAGCCTGTTGCACAATGGGTAGTGAAAGGTATTTCAGACATGCTGGTTCAAAAAATATAAATAAATAAAACCTTTATCTGACAGTTTTTTCTCTTGTCATTTTTCAATACTGTGTGTAATTTGGAGAACTCCTTGTTATACATAGAAAATCAGTTACTAGGTTGGCTAGCGTGTCTCAGGGAAGCATATATGTGGATCGTATGATAGTTTTTCTGTATGTAATTTTCCTTTCTTTACCACCATGTGCCAAGAAAATCCTTTCCTTAGAGAAGGCCACAAAGTGACCATTTATCTCTCTTTTTGACTGCTAGATGAAAGATACTTGCTGTCCTCTGCAGAGCTATTTTGATACTTTGTAACCTTGCCAATACTTTCATCACATTGCTTTAACTCTTTGTAAAGAGAGCTGTACTTTAGGACCTCAAGATTCAGGGAAAGAACATTAACTTGATAATTAATGTATTTCCTGTAGCATGACTGAGAATAAACCTACCAGGCTAGGAAAATGGCTGAATCAGTAAGTGTTTGCCATATAGCTAAGGACCTCAATTCAGATTTCCAGCACCCATGTTAAAAAATTAATAGCCACAAACAATATAAAACATTTTGGAGTAATTCTAATAAAGCAAAGGAAATACCTGTATGACAAGAACTTCATATCTTTGAACAAAGAAATTGAGGAGATCCATCTGGAGTGGTGAATGTGTGGCTGCCCGGCCAGACAGTTCCGGGAACGGAGTACAGGCCCCCTCCAATTCCCTAAACGTTTCTGGCCATCCAACAGGGTGTCTCCCTGGCTACTGGCTTTCTTTATTTACCCCATCCCATCTTGCCCCCAAGCACTCCTTTTCATCTGCAGGATCCTTAGATCTACCAGCAGAGCATGCTTCAGGGCAGAGGGGATCTGAGAGCCAGCTCCAGTGATGAGGGGACCTAAGAAAGGTCAGACCAAGAAAAATCCCCAAATACACAGTCAATCACAGCAAAGATTGGACCAAGATGCCAAGGCTTTCCTGGCCACATTTGAAGGAAGAGATGGGCAGGCGCCAATGCAAGAATTCCTCCAACAACCTGAAAAGCAACATGATAACACCAGAATCCAGCAAATGCGCAACAGGAAGACTTGAACACCTTAACCCAGAAGTAGAAGAACTCAACTTTAAATGTAACATTATGAAAATGATAGAGATCCTTAAACAGGAAGTGAAAAACTCCCTTAAACAAAAGGTTAGAAGAAATTAATAAATCCCTCAAAGATACCCAAGAAAACCAAGAAAAAGCAATCAAACAGTAAAGGAAACAGTTCAAGACTTGGAGACCAAAATGGAGATAATAAAGAAAACACAAACCGAGGGAAGGCTGGATATGGAAAATCTGGGTAAATGAATAGGAACTACAGAGACAAGTATAACCAACAGAATACAAGAGATAGAAGAAAGAATCTCAGGCACTGAAGATATTATAGAGGAAATAAACTCATTGATCAAAGAAAACAGCAAATCCAACAAATTCTTAACACAAAACATCCAGGAAATCTGGGACACCATGAAAAGACCAAACCTAAGAAAAATAGGGGTAGAAGAAGAAGAAGAATTCCAGCTCAAAGGCCCAGAAAATATATTCAACAAAATTATAGAAGAAAACTTTCCCAACCTAAAGAAGGCTATTCCTATGAAGGTACAAGAAGCTTACAGAACACCGAATAGACTGGAACAAAAATAAAATCCCCTCACCATATAATAATCAAAACACAAAAAATACAGAATAAAGAAAGAATATTAAGAGCTGCAATGGAAAAAGATCAAGTAACATATAAAGGTAAACCTATCAGAATTACACCTGACTTCTCTATGGAAACCATGAAAGCCAGAAGGTCTTGGATAGATGTGCTGCAGACACTAAGAGACCATGGATGCAAGCCCAGACTACTATACCCAGCAAAGCTTTCTTTCACCATCGATGGAGAAAACAAGATATTCCAGGACAAAAACAGATTTAAACAATACGTAGCCACAAACCCAGCCTTACAGAAAGTACTAGGAGGAAAACCACAAGCCAAGGAAGTCAACAACACCCACAATAACACAGACATCTGACAACCCTCCACCAGTACAACTCAAAGAAGGGAAACACACAAACACTACCTCCAATAAATAACCATAGTTAACAACCACTGATCATTAACATCACTTAATATCAATGGACTCAATTCACCTATGAAAAGGCACAGGTTAATGGTGTAGCAGTTCCTAAACATTTCTGGCCTTCCTTTGAACCCCCAACTCAGCCTGCTTCAGGGCTGAGGATCTGAGCAGTCAGTGGTGAGTGCTCCTGATGCAGGGGCTTCTTTGTTCCACACCACCCTGCCCCTCCAAGCCTGTCCTTTTGTCTGTGAGGTCCTTGGCCCAGCAAGAGGCCCTGCTCCTGTACTGAGGAGATCCATCCAGAGTGGTGAGTGTGTGGCCACCCAGCTGGACGGTCCCAGGAACGGAATACAGGCCCCTTCAAATTCCCTAAACATTTCTGGCCATCCAGTGGGGCGTCTCCCAGGCTACTGGCATTCTTTATTTACCCCATCCCACCTTGCCCCCAAGCAGTCCTTTTCATCTTAGATCCACCAGCAAATCGAATCCAAGAACACATCAAAAAAAATTATTCATTATGATCAAGTAGGCTTCATCCCAGAGATGCAGGGCTGGTTCAACATACGAAAATCTATCTATGTAATCCATCATATAAATAAACTGAAAAAATAAAGCCATATTATCATTTCATTAGATGCTGAAAAAGCATTTGACAAAATTCAACACCTCTTTATGATATGGAGAGATTAGGGATACAAGGACTATACCTAAATATAATAAAAAGCAATATACAGCAAGCCGACAGCTAACATCAAATTAAATGGAGAGAAACTCAAAGCCATTCCACTAAAATCAGGAACAAGACAAGGCTGTCCACTCTCTTCATATCTCTTCAATATAGTGCTTGAAGTTCTAGCAATGGCAATAAGACAACATAAGGAGATCAAGGGGATTCGAATTTGAAAGGAAGAAGTCAAACTTTCGTTATCTGTAGATACTATGATAGTGTACATAATGACCCCAAAAACTTTACCAAAGAACTCCTACAGCTCATAAATACCTTCAGTGATGTGGCAGGATACAAGATCAACTCAAAAAAGAATCAGTAGCCCTCCTATACACAAAGGATAAAGAAGTGGAAAGGGAAAATCAGAGAAACATCACCTTTCACAATAGCCACAACTAGCATAAAGTATCTTGGGATAACACTAACCAAGGAAGTGAAAGATCTATTTGACAAGAACTGTAAGGCTTTAAAGAAAGAAATTGAAGAAGATACCAGAAAATGGAAGGATCTCCCATGCTCTTGGATTGGTAGGATCAACATAGAAAAAAATGTCAATTCTACCAAAGGCAATCTATAGATTCAATGCAATCCCCATCAAAATCCCAACAAAATTCTTCACAGACCTTGAGAGAACAATAATCAACTGTATATAGAAAAACCAAAAAACCAGGATAGCCAAAACAGTACTATACAATCAAGGAACTTCCGGAGGCATTACCATCCCTAACTTCAAACTCTATAACAGAGCTACAGTAATGAAAACAGCTTGGTATTGGCATAAAAACAGAGATGCTGACCAATGGAATTGAATCAAAAACCCGGATATTAATCCACAAACCTATGAACACCTGATTTTTGACAAAGGAGCTAAAACTATACAATGGAAGAAAGAAATCATCTTTAACAAATGGTGCTGGCATAACTGGATGTCAACCTGTAGAAGAATGAGAATAGATCCATATCTGTCACCATGCACAAAACTCAAGTCCAAAAGGATTAAAGACCTCAATATAAATCCGACCACACTGAACCTGATAGAAGAGAAAGTGGGAAGTAGGCCGCAATACATGGGCACAGGAGACCACTGCCTACGTATAACTCCAGTAGCACAGACAATATGAGCAACAATGAATAAATGGGACCTCCTGAAACTGAGAAGTTTCTGTAAATCAAAGGAGACAGTCATTAAGACAAAAAGGCAACCTATTTAATGGGAGAAGATCTTCACCAACCCCACACCAGACAAAGGTCTGATCTCCAAAATATACAAAGAATTCAAGAGACTAGACATTAAAATTCTAAATAACCCAATTAAAAAATGGGGTACTGAACTGAACAGAGAATTCTCAACAGAAGAAGTTCAAATGGCCAAAAAGATACTTAAGGTCATGTTCAACTCCTTAGCGATCAGGGAAATGCAAATCAAAACAATTTTGAGATACCATCTTACACCTGTCAGAATGGCTAAAATCAAAAACACCAATGATAACCTATGCTGGAGAGGACGTGGAGTAAGGGGAACACTCAACCATTGCTGGTGGGAATGCAAACTTGTGCAACCACTTTGGAAATCAGTGTGGCGGTTTCTCAGAAAATTGGGAGTCAACCTACCTCAAGATCCAGCCATACCACTCTTGGGAATATAACCAAGAGATGCCCAATCATACTACAAAAGCATTTGTTCAACTATGTTCATAGCAGCATTATTTGTAATAGCCAGAACCTAGAAACAATCTAGATGCCCCTCAATGGAAGAATAGATAAAGTGTGGCACATCTACACATTAGAGTACTACTTAGCAGTAAAAAACAATGACATCTTGAATTTTGCATGCAAATGGATGGAAATACAAAACACTATCCTGAGTGAGATAACCCAGACCCAAAAAGATGAATATGGTATGTACTCACTTATTAGTGGATTCTAGCCATAAACAAAGGACATTGAGCCTATAGTTCATGATCCTAGAGAAGCTAAATAATAAGGTGAACCCAAAGAAAAACATATATAGATCCTCCTGGAAATTGGAAGCAGACAAGATAGCCAGGCAAAAGTTGGGAGCATGGGGTGGGGATAGGGTGGGGGAAGGGAAGGGGAGAGAAAAGGGAGAAGGGGAGGATTGGGGAGAGCTTGGGGGAGTGGGATGATTGAAATGGAGGAAGGGTGGATATGGGAGCAGGGAAGAAAATATCTTAGTTAAGGGAGCCATTTTAAGGTTGGCAAGAGACTTGGCTCTAGAGGGGTTCCCAGGTGTCCACGGGGATGTCCCCAGCTAGGTCCTTGGGCAGCAGAGGAGAGGGTGCCTGAACCGGCCTTGTCCCATAGTCACACTGATGAATATCTTGAATGTCACCCTAGAACCTTCATCCGGTGATGGATGGAGATAGAGACAGAGACTCACATCGGAGCACTGAACTGAGCTCCCAAGGTCCAGTTGAAGAGCAGAAGGAGGGAGAAGATGAGCAAGGAAGTCAGGACCGCGAGGGGTTGGTCCACTCAATGAGACAGTGTGCCTGAACTAATGGGAGCTCACCAAAGCCAGCTGGACTGGGACTGAATGAGCACGTGATCAAAACTGGACCCTCTGAATATGGCTGACAATGGGGGCTGACTGAGAAGCAATGATAATGGCACTGGGATTTGTCTCCACTGCATGTACAGGCGTTTGGGGATCCTAGTCTGTTTGTATGCACACCTTCCTAGGCCTGGATGGAGGGGGTAGGGCCTTGGACTTTCCACAGGGCAGGGTACCCTGCCCTCTCTTAGGACTGGAGGGGGAGGGGAGAGGGTGAGCGGAGGAACGGGAGGGAAATGGGAGGAGGGGAGGAAGTGGAAATTTTGAATGGTATTATTTATAAAACAATAAAAATTAAAAAATAAGACGTTGAAGAAGGCATAAGAAGATGGAAAGAGCTCACATGCTCATGGATCAATAGGATTAACACAGTAAAAATGGCCATCTTACCAAAAGCAACCTACAGCTTCAATGCAATCCCCATTTAAAGCCCAACACAAATTTTTACAGACCTTGAAAGAACAATACTCAACTTCTTATGGACAAATGAAAACCCCAAGATAGGTAAACAATCCTGAGCAACCAAAAGCTTCTGGGGGTACCACTGTCCTTGATCTCAAGCTCTACTACAGAGCTATAGTAATAAAAACAGCATGATATTGGCATAGAAACAGACAAGTGGATCAGTGGAATTGAATCAAAAACCCAGACATAAATCTTCACACCTGTAGACATTTAATTTTTGACAAAGAAGCCAAAATTATACAATGGTAAAAAAAAAAAAAAAAGAAAGTATCTTCAACAAATGTTGCTGGCATAACTGAATACTGGCAGGTAGAAAAATGCAAATAGATCCATAGTTATTACCCCACAAAACTCAAGTCCAAGTGGACCAAAGACCTCAAGATAAATCCAATTACACTAAACTTGATAGAAGAGAAAGTGGAAAACTGTCTTGAATGCTTTGGCATAAGAGATAACTTCCTGAATAGAACACCAGTAGCATAGACACTAAGATCGACAATTCATAAATGGGACCTCATGAAGCTGAAAAGCTTCTGCAAGGCAAAAGACACCATCAGTAGGACAAAACAACAGACTACAGAATGGGAAAAGATCTTCACCAACCCCACCTCCAACAGAGGGCTGATTTCCAAAATACATGAAGAACTCAAGAAACTAGACATCAAAAACTCAAATAATCTAATTTAAAAATGGGGTACAGACCTAAACAGAGATCTCTCAACAGAAAAAGTCTCAACTGGCAGAGAAACACTTTAAGAACTGTTCAACATCCTTAGCCATCAGGGAAATTCAAATCAACACAACCCTGAGATTCCATCTTACACTTGTCAGAATGGTTACGATCAAAACACTAATGACAGTTTATGCTGGAGAGGATAAAGAGCAAGGGGAAAGCTCTTCCATTGCTGGTGGGAGTGCAAACTTGTACAGACACTTTGGAAATCAGTATGGAGATTGCTCTTAAAATTGGGAATTAATCTACCTTCAAACCCAGATATAGCACTCTTGGGGATATACCCAAAGGATGCTCAATCTTATCATATGGCCACTTGTTCAACTATGTTCATAGCAATTTTATTCATAATAGGCAGAACCTGGAAACAACCTAGATCTCCCTCAACTGAAGAATGGATTTTAAATTGTGGTACATTTACACAATAGAGTATTACTCAACTGTTAAAAGCAATGACATCAGCAAATGTATAGGCAAATGAATGGAGTCAGAAAAAAATCATCCTGAGTGAGGCAACCCAAACCCAGAAAGACAAACATGGTATGTACTCATTCATAAGTGGATATTAGCGATAAAGTAAGGGATAGCTATGCTACACTTCACTGCTCCAGAGAGGTTAGGGAACATGGAGTGTCCAAGGGAGGATACATGGATTCCCCCTGGAAAGGGGAAATAGAAGAGATCTCCTGGGTAGAGTGTGGACAGTGAGGATGGTAACTTGAGGTTTGAGTTGGGGGTTGGATGGGGTGGAGAGAGTATGGAAAGAGATGACTGGAAAGGGGGGCATTTCAAGGTCAGGTGGAAACCTGATGCAAGGGAAACTCCCACAAATCTACAAGGATGACCTCAGCTAAGACTCCTAACAATAGTGGGCACGTACCCTGAACTGACCATCTCCTGTGATCAGACTGGTTACTACCCCAATTATCATCAGAGAGCCTTCATCCAGTAACTGATGGAAACAGATGCAGAGACCCACAGCCAAACATTAGGCCAAATTTGGGAATCCTATTGAAGAGTAGAAGGAAGGATTATAGGAGCCAGAGGGGTCAACGACATCATAGGAAAACTCACAGAAAACACTAACCTGGCTCAAAGGAACTCACAGAGTCTGAATCAACAATCAGGGAGCCTGCATGGGACTAACCTAGGTCCACTACATATAGGTGACAGTTGTGTATCTTGGTCTACTTGTGGGACTCCTAACAATCAGAGCAGGGGATGTCCCTAATGCCTTGGCTGACTCTTGGGAACCTATTCCTCATACTGGATTGCTTTGCTAAGCCTTAATACAATGGGAGATTCTTAGTCTTACCTCAACTTGTTATATCATATTTTGTTGACACCCATGGGAGGCCTGCCCTTTTTTAATTATAAACGGAAAAAGAGTGGATTGAGGGGGTAGAGGGGAGAGGGGAAGGAATGGGAGGAGAGCAAAGAGAGGAAACTGCAATTGGGGTGTAAAATAAATAAATTAATTAAGTTAAAATTTTTAAAAATAAAAAAAAAGTGGCAGTGCCAAAGTGGGGGGGGGGGACATCCTACCCAGTTGTAAAGCCTACGAACCACAACAATGACCAGCATGGAAATATATCCCCAAGCATGCAATAGTAGCCCTTATATCTTGGGGTAAACAACAGCCATCAGTCTGAATTTAAGGCTATGAATTTCTCAATAGGAGAGAATTCATGCCTGATACAGGAAAGTGTGTCAGTTGTCTGTGGTTGGTGAGGGTATGAGCGCTGGACGACAACCTATTGCTACCATTTTCCTAAACCAATATAATTTCTAACTGCATTCGAAATCCTCATCTCTAAACCCACAGGTGAGTGTAGCCTTCTTCACTTATCAAAGAAACTTCTCGCATCAGAGACCATTACAGAAATCCACAGCTTATCGAGATGCAGAGAGAAGCTGACATTGTGGCACCTTAATTGATTCAACACAACCCCTACAGCCAAAGCTCAAGTAATATTGAGGAGGAGCCGGCAGAAATATACTGAGAGACAGAGGACCACGGTGTCTGCTGGGGGATGATGTTTCCTATTTATGATAGGAAAGCTTCACCCCCAAAATATGAACAATACCCTAAATTAGTGGTCACACAGACACACAGACATTTCTGATTCAAGTCAATGGGTCACAAAACAAAAACAAGGCATGAATGTGGGAAAGAGATTGTAGTGAGGAAGGGGATGACAGGGTTGGGAAGGAGATAAAAGAAAAGGGTGAAGGCTGAGAGCAAACCACATGTTATAAGCATGTCGGAAATTGTCAACAAACAAATCCAGTAAATAAAAATTTTAAAATGCTACAAGAGTGGCTGAGGAACATTTAATATAAACCTCTGACCAATACACATATGTACATACATGTACACATGAATGCATACATACAACATGACAGCAGGAGGTGGAAGCTGTCCACAGAGCTTGATAAACCACCAAATGCCTTCTCCATGAAATCCACAGGTCCTGGTCACCTACCCAAACCAGCAAGGATAAGATATAGCAAATCCCAGTCGAGGAAATGGCCTGTGGCTTGAGGTCTAACACTTCTGGCAAATACAAGGCGTTGGTGTCAGAGAAACACAGAATCATCCATTTTGATTCCCACATCTTTGCTAATTATCTACTAATACTATTATATGATTATAATAGTCATTATCATTGTAATTATTTTATAGCTTTAAAAGTGCATTAATCCATAATCTTACTTAATCCTTAATTTACAGATTTGGATAATAAGGCCCAAAACAATCAGTGTGCCAAAGATTATGAAACTATAGACCTGTCCAGCATTATAGAACACCTGTCTCTACTTATATCCATTGCCAAGATTTAATATAAGAAACACATTTTTGCTTCCACAGTAGAAAAGTTGAGAGACAGTGTTAGGGGGAAGCTTGATGTATGACCACAGCATGACCTAGAACAAGGTGTTGCTGAACTCTCTACTCTCCCTCTGTCACAGTTCACAGCAGTAAAGTGAACGTAGCTCTGCTCCAACATTTCTGGAAAAATCCTGGGCCTGGAATACAGATAGTTTCTGTGGAACCATGGAGCATCCAAAAGGAAGCCAGGGGTCCTTGAAGGAGAGGACAGAGATGAAAGATGATTGTAGCAAGACGGCCTCTTGTTTGTTCCCCAACCGCCTGGCAGCTCAGACAGGAAATAATCACACAGAAACTATATTATTTAAATCACTGATTGGCCCATTAGCTCTAGCTTCTTATTGCCTAACACATGTCTTATTTCTACCTATTTCTAGTAATCTATGTATCACCACGTGGCTGCAAATTACCAGGTAAAGTTCCCAGCATCTATCTCTGGCGGGGCTACATTGATTTCTCTCTGACTCCACCTCCTTTTTCCCAGCATTCAGTTTAGTTTTCCCCACCTAGCTCTGTTCTACCCTATCAGGGCAAGCCAGTTTCTTTATTAACCAATGGTATTCACAGCATACAGAGGGAACTCTCACATCAGATGATGGAGAGATGAGTCTGCATATGCCCTCTTTACCAGTCTAAGCTTTTTCCATTGGGGGATAATGACAAAGAAGATCTGAATGAAAATTTTAAAACTCATGTGGGTATATCCGCTTGTGCATGTCTGTGTGTTTCTATGTGTGCATAACTGTGTGTGTTTGTGTGTACGTCTGTGTGTGTGTGCATCTGTATGTATGTGCATGTATGTGTGTCTATGTGTGTGTCTGTCTATGTGTGTGTCTGTCTGTATGTCTGTGTCTATGTCTGTCTGTGTGTGTTACACGTGTATATCAATGTGTAGGAATGGGGATAAACTTCTCCAAGCATGCATGTACAGAGATCAGAGGTGGATGTTGGTTGCTGTCTTAGTGTTTTTATTGCTGTGGAGAGGCACCATGATCACAACAACTCTTATAAAGAAAACATCTAATTGAAGTGGCTCACTTAGAGTTTCCGAGGCTCTGTCCATCATGATTATGACTGGGACCATGGCAGCGTGCAGACAGACATGGTGCTCGAGCTGAGAGTGCTACATTTTGCAGGCAACAGAAAGTCAACTGACTGTCACACTGAGGGAGGCTTGAGAAAACGGGACCTCAAAGCCCACTTCCACAGTGGCACACTTCCTCCAACACAGACACAACTCCTAATAGTGCCACTCCCTTTGGGGGCCATTTTCTTTCAAATCACCACAGTTGCCTTCCTTTATTGCTCTCCACCTAATTTTTGAGTCAGGTTATTTCACTGAACATAGAGATCACCATTTGCGCTAGACTGGCTAACCCACCGGCCCCAGCAATGTTTCTGTCTCCATCCCTATTCCATGCCAACCCCCCTACAGTGATAGGGTTATGGCACAGACAGCCACACCTGAATTTTACATGAGTTCTGGGGATGTGAAGTCAGATTTTAATGGTTGTACAGAAAATAGCTTATCCACTGAACCAGTTCCCCAGCTATCAATATATTTTTTAAAGAGAGAATTTAGGGAATGGTAAGTATAGATGCCTTGACAAATTTTCAGCATTGGAGAGGGACTCGACACTCTAAATAAATATGGGGATTTTCCTAACCTGTGCAGGTCAAATTTATCTCAAAGATTTGTTTCCTAAAGCCCTGATTTATCCTGAGTCCTTGAAGTGAAATGAAAGGAGACATGTGTTAGCATTAAAATCTGTGCAACAATTGTGCAAGAGCAAAGGCTTCCCTCTGATCCCTGTGTTATAACCAAACCTGGGTCATGGTGATGGTTTGACCACAGACCACACTACTAGTGTACTGTTGCCCAGTACAGGGACCAATTATCTACATACAAGAAACTCTATGAAGTAGAAAAAGATTCCCACCCCAGTTTCACATCTGAGGAACTATGGATCAGAGAAATCAGATGATTTACTCAAGCTCACTCAGGATAGCAATTCAGAGGTAGTTCAGAGTCTATGCTCTATAATATTATGGTTTAGGTAGGGAAATGTCTATTTTTACTTCTCTCTGGCTAGCTCAGAAACTTGTGTTATGTAGGCAGATTCTCAAAAATTGAGAACTTTCCATTGTCACAATTCAGCTCTACTAGGAAGCCCAAAAAGCCCATAGGGTTTGCCTTTAGAATCTTTGACCATTCAAATTCTCTTCACAAGTAATAGAGAACATAGAACCCACAACCTGTATTCACTCCCTGCCTCTCCTACTTATTACTATATGACCTTCAACAATCTAGTTTGCCCTACAATTCTTACTTTCGTTGTCTATAAAATAGAGATGTAGTTTGCCCCCCAGATCATCTGAATATAAATAGGATCGTGATGGTTTGAGGAGAAATGTGCCCCATAATCTCCTGTGTTTGAATGCTTGGTCCCCAGTTGATGGTGCTGTTTGGAGGATATTATGGAAATTTGGAGAATTGTGGCCTTCTGGAGAAAGCACATCACTGACTAGGGGCAGCCTTCTAGAGTTCATAGCCTCATCCCACTTCTAATTCATTCTCTCTGCCCTCCTGTTTGTGGTTGAAGGTGTGGTGATCTCTCAGCTTCCTGTGTGTCTTAATCAGTATTCTGTTGCAGTGAAGAAACACCACAACTCCAGCAAAGCTTATAAAAGAAAGCATTTAATTGTGGCTGGCTTACTGCTCAGAGGTTTAGTCCATCATCATCATGGCGGAAAGCATGGCAGCACACAGGCAAACATGGTGCTGGAGAAGGAACTGAGACTTCTACATCTGGAGCCTTGGATAGAAGGAAAGGAAAGACACTGAGCCTGGCTTGGGTTTTTGAAAAATCTCAAAGCCCGCCTCCAGTGACACACTTCCTCCAACAAGACCACACCTACTCCAACAGAGCCACACCTCCTAATCCTTTCAAATCATGCCACTACCTGGTGATCAAGCAGTCAAATCTATGAGCCCATGGGAGTCATTCTCATTCAGATCACCACACTGCCCCAGCCATCTGCGGCCAGGATTCCCCATCACTATTCATTACCCTTCCCTCCTCTGCCTTTCTGATTTTACTCTTGATCTCCTAACTATAAATTCTGTCTACATCAACCTGCATAGTTTATGGTAGATACAGAATATCTCTTCTCATGACCTCAAAGGAAAGTCATTGGTGCCAGTAGGTGTCTTTTCACCATAGGACATAAAAGCCATCATCCTGATCCAGTCTAGTGTTTAAATATAGTTGAGGATCTCAGGCCTGACCAATCTTCAGTCTTAGTGGATTATATCAATTAAGACAGTAGTTCTCAAGATTCTTGATGCTGCAACCCTTTAAAACAGTTCCTTCTGTTTTGGTGAGGCCCAACCATAGAACTATTATCAATGCTACTTCATAACTGTAATTTTGCTGCTAATATGAGTTGTAATATAAATATTTTTCAGAGACAGAAGGTTGCCAAAGAGGTCACAACCCATAGGTTGAAAATCAATCTTTTAAGGCATTCAAGTGAAACAAATGAACCTAAGCTTAGGACTGTGGTCAACAGCAGAGAAAGAAAGAGGATGCTGTTCCATGTGTCTTCCTGATAGGTAACTAGGAAATGTGGAGTAGAAAAAAAAGGAACTGTGGGAATCAAAATCTAGATCACAATTCCATTTCTGTCCCCAAAGGAAACTCACACTGAATGGTCCTCAATTTCTCCACACGCAAAACAAGCCATCAGAAACTATAAAAAAAAATCTAAGAAGTCAGATATATAAAATTCAATAAAGGGTAAAAAGTCTCATCATTCCTTATGTTCCCTGGCCTCTGTTTCCATCCTTCATGGCCTAGCCCAAGATTTGTCATTTAACTAGAAAATGTTCAAACATTTGATGAAACAAAACAATGGTATTGCCTTTTAAAGTCTGAGCAAAGTTCCCCTCAAATCACAGAATGCACAGCAGACCTGGGGTTTGCATTCCTTCAGTATGGGGTGTTCATAGTTTCAGCCTTGGGTCAGATGTAAATTCCAAAGACTGAGGTCTACCTCACCTGAGAGCCTGGCACTCTCTCTACTCACACTTGGAAGCAAGAAGCACAGAAATAAGCAAAATGGAAAAATAACGCACAAAAAAAGGAAGGTCAGTCAAATCTACTCCTTTTGCTTTTTTGTCTTCTTTTAATGGAATCAAAAAATTACAGATCTGTTTGACTTTAAGTCAAAGCTTGCCATCTGACTTTATCTCTGTAAACCTCTTTCCCAGGCTCTGATTAAACAGTTCCACCAATCCCATTCTGGCCACAGTTTTGAAACCCAACACCTCCTTTTCCAGGTAATGTATTATCAAGACGAGAGATTGTGTAACTAACATTCAGGTTGAATTCTTTGGAAAGACATACAATATGCACACATGTCTGGTTGTAGTTTATAGCAAATAAAGCTATTTTATATTTATTTATCAATTCATGTTTTCTAATACAGATACATATGTATATATGTACATATACATATGCTCTAATCTCAGCAGTGTGAGACAAGCAACCAACCAAATTCACATAGCAACGGGCATTGAGAGTCTGCATTCCTACGTCAAAGGGACGACTACATTTCAGGCCCCTACCTACTTACCAGAGCAGGTAAAACCTCTCTCAACACACTGCTAGTCCCTTGTTCTATAGGAGATCACATGTTCTCAATGGAATCAAAGACAAGACAGCGATGCCCATGAGGAAACTCGGCACACACAAGAGTCCTAGCCTGTGCATCCTAGAATGCGAACTGACACCCTGTACTGGCTCATTTAGTCAGTGCAATTTCATCAAGGGTGGACATTAGCAACAAGATGAATTCGTTCAAGGTTCAGGAGGTGGCTAGTGATGGTTCTGCATCTACTGCTCCACGCATGTCATGGGAGACTCTCCCTTATGGGGGCCTCACCCAGCCATCTCTGAGAATAAGGGCACACTGGGACAGATGGGCTTGTGTGGCCCTCTCAGGTTCAATGCTCCAAATGGGTGAAGTGAGGTGTCCGCTGCAGGAACCTGGAAGTTAGGCCGTACTGACACATCTGACAATGCACAAAGACCATCCAACAGTAGAGATCATCAGAGACAATAGGGTGGCCAAGAAGTAACCATACGCCTACTCTGTAGACGAACTAGAAAGAATAGAGCCAGCACAGCAGGACCAACTACAGCAGCTTTCCCTCACCAGAAAAGGGTACCCTGTTCTCTTTTTGTTTAGATGCTTGTGTCTGTGTGCATCATGTGTGTCTACATGTATATGTGCATACATATGAATGTGGCTATTCGGGGAGGACACAGGACAACTTCTGGCGTCATCTTCAAGAATACCATACACCTCCTTCGAAACAGGTTCTCTCATTGGCCTAGAACTCACCAATTAAGCTAGACCAGCTTATCAGGGACCCCCAGGGATGGTGCTGTCTCTGCCTACCTGGCACTATGGTTACACACACACGCCACCATGCCACATACCCAGGTTTTTGTGTCGGTTCTGGTAACCCACCTCAGAACCTTGTGTTTGTAAGGCCAGCACTTTACCTGGGACTGAACCATCTGAAGAATCCCATCCTTTCCTTCTTAGACTAGTCATCAGAATGACTGAACAAGGATTATTTTTCCTAAGTCCCAAGAAGAATTCAAATTTTACATTTTGAAAAATCTAACTTTTGAAGAAAGTATTAAAAATCCCACAAAGCGGGAATGTGGAACATCTATGGAAGGAATCGGCTCAGCACTAGGCATACATCATCAATAAACACTACCATGAATAAACAGACTCCAAGAGAAACTGTCACATCCCCCATCGCACAACTCATGGCCACAAAAACAGATGGGCATTCAGGCCCTGAGCCAGGATCAGAGGGCCATAAAGAATGAAGAAGGAGATGGCTCTCCCTCTGGACACGTTAATAATGACAATGGAATGAGTGGGTGACATCCACAGGGTCTTAGAATAACATTGGATGGGCTTTGGCTACAACTAATGTCAGCGTTTGCTATGGAAAACTGAAGGACACTGTATTTTAAAAGAATAAGGATAAACCCAGGTATGGAAGGTCATGCTTCTGATCCCTTCACTGGGGAGGCTGAACAAGGAGGAAAACAAGCTTGAGAGAAGCTAGTGCTATACTATAAGACCTTGTTTACACACACACACACACACACACACAGAGAGAGAGAGAGAGAGAGAGAGGATACGGTTGTCAAAAATGCAATTAAACCTCAGTTCCCTCATCCCTAAACTGAAAATAGGGTTTTCTCCATCCATCACAAAGAGCTTTTCAATTTAATCCAAATTTAGGAAGTAGCTACTTGAAATGCAGAGAGAGATTAACAGAACGTGTGTGTGTGTGTGTGTGTGTGTGTGTGTGTGTGTGTGTGTGTGTGTGTGTGTGTGTGTAAATGCCATAGTAACATTGGGGGAGGAAGAAAGGAGATGTGATACTGGGACCCTAGCACCCAAGTAGACTTAATAATTTATTTCAAACTAAGAGAAGCCCTAATTAAAGTTATCTCATTAAGCATTTGCTCTCTTTCTTTGCAGAACCATAAGATGCTCCTTGTGTAGGACTTTCTTGCCAAACCATCAGACATCCTTGGAGGTGGAAGAGACCCAGAAAAGATGTTGTTCTTCTTTGTGTGTAAGCTGAGCCTAGTCCCACAAAGCGTGATGGACCCCTCTCCTTCACCTACCTGTCTCCAGCTAGTTCCAGTCTGTACACGGTGATGAAAATGGGACCTTCAGTGGGACCCACCAGGCTCTGAGGTCAGAAGCTCTGAGGCATCTCTGGAAATGCAGAGTCCCAGTAAAAGCCCACTGACGGCTACCAGCTGCACACAAGGCCAAGAGCTCCTTCAGTAACAGCAAGGTGTATAGAATTTGACTTGTCTTCCTGGGAGCTTTATGAAAGTCAGAAAGATAACCAAGGAAAATTCCATGTGGGATGTTCCAGAACCCACTCCACCTGGGCAATTTGGAGGTAATGTTACAGAGAAGGTACTCTTTGCAGTTCACCAAATAAGGAAATGGATAAGGGAAAGCCAGGTCCAAAGAACGTCATAAGCGAAGAAAGGCCAAGGAGCATAGGAAGCTGTTCAGTGTCATGCCCAGTGTCCTAAGTGGTCTGGGGGCAGGCACTGTGGAAGGTGCTGCTCGGGAAATGAGCAGGCGCCAAGTCATGAAGGGATGCTGTGTATGCCAAAGGAAGAGGTCTGGCCTCTGTCCAGGAGCTATGGTGAGCCACTGAAAGCTTTGAAATAGAGGCATGATGTGGTCAGATTCACCTTCCAAGCATTCCCTCTAGGGCACTGGGAGGCAGATGTGCTGAGAAGAGAGCAAAGGCTAAGAGGGGAGCTGTAAAGAGTTTTATTGCTATTTTTATGGGCAGCTTCTATTCTAAAGGGAACAACAGAAGACTAAGCGTGGGGCCCCGTAATGGGGCTTGTGGGTTAATACAGTGGCTACTTGTCACAAGGACAAACATTGGTGAATCGGTGGCAGTGATGAGTAAGAAGCAGGCAGTTGGAGAAAGACACAACATAAATCTCAGGATTGCATGGTTGTGGGCAGCTCAGTGACCCTCAAGGAGCTGCAGTGTCCTCATGAAATGTAGTGGCAGTCACCTGGCCAGCGTGCTTGTGAATCAGAGGCACACAACGTCCCTGGCGGAGCTTGAGGCCTAGAACGGGCCCTCCATGGGGGTAGCCATGGAGTGGAAAAGTTTTCTTCTGCCAAGAATGCTCTCAGCAATCAGAAAGGATCCATTCACCAAAACAGAGGCTTCCTCCACTGAGTACCTGTAACCAAAGCAAACAAGAGCAATGGGGACGGAGCCGGAGTTACTACCTACAGGGGAGGTTCAGGTATCCCTTTGATGGAAAGCAAAAACCAGCTCAAGTCAAACAAGCCTGTACACACCGATCAGAGCTGTGTGTTCTCAGCAGCCCTGGGCACATTCCCACGGAACCTGGTTTGACAAGCCGTGCTGGCCTGATGCCCAGCTCCAGGATCAGAACCTAGGAGGCCTGAAGTTTCTTTGATAATATCTCTCTCTCCCTCTGTCTCTATCTCTGTCTACCTCTCTATCTCTCTCTCTTTCTCTCTGTCTGTTTCCCTCAGCAAGGAGTATTATGGTACAAAAGAATAGAGACACAATCCATGTATATTTCAAACACATACACAACTCTTTTCATTTTCTCTCACCCAGAAGGTAAGTCATTCCTTGGTGGCACCCATGTCCCAATGGCACTGAGCTCTGAGCACAGGTTCCAGAATCCAAGCAGCCAGCTCACTCACCAGGAACAAATCTAGATGATTCCCTGGTTAGCACTCTCAGTGACAGATTTACTGACACTCACAGTCAAGGATGTGAAGCCCACCCCACAGCACTTGCCTGGAAATCAAAGGGCCCCATGGATGAAGATGCTGCTTCATCCAAGCTAGCCGCTCTCCCTCACCCGTGTCTGAGTCACAGCCTCTCCTCTGCAAGCATTCCAGTAGTGTTCTCAGCCCCTGCTTGGATCGCATCTCCTTCCTGCTAGCACTGCGTGTTTGTTGCTCAGAGTACCCCACACCCACGGGGCTTCTCACCTGGGAGTCACCTTTGAGCTCTGAGAAGACCTTCACGTCCTCCCCAGTTGCCTGCAATGATGGTGCCTACAAGTCACTAGTGACCTTTGCAAACCCAGTGAATTCACCTCCAATCTGTCCACGCCTCGGTATTATCTATTTCAACTCTCTCCCACTCCTAGGAAGCTTCCTGCTCTTCTGGATCTCCATGCCACAATTTAATACCTCTTCTTCTGTCCACTCCTGGGTGTGGGCTTTCTGGCTCTTTCTTCCTAGGACCTCTTCTCTTTCCATAATCCTCTTCCTAAGAAATGTCATGATACCCTTAATCCCTTAAGAATTTAGTCTTCTGAATGTATAGCTCAATAAAAACAACTAAAAAAGAAAAAAATGATAATATAGTCTCCCATTGTAACTAGACACCCCCTCTCCTCATATTAGAAATCCAAGGAACTCTTGACTCTTCCTTCTATATATCCCTGACAGCCCTGGCCTTTCCACCTCTTGGCTGGACTCGGGCTCTCACTAGCCACTCTTCTTGCTCACCCCTCCTCCTTTTCATCCTCATTATCACTGTTGTCTTTCTAAAACATGGAAGATACGAGCTTCCAAATCAACCGCCCCCCTCACCATGCCCTCATGCCAGTTCATCCTTACCACTGCCTTCCATGCTTCCTTACAGTGGTTGAATGCTCACCAGTGTGACCACTAGTCAATGTCCAAAGGACACTCAAAGGAATGGATGAAGTCTTCTGTTGACTTCTATTAAACTTGGTGAGGACCAAGCTTACACAGCTTCACTCTCTAACTTCAAAATGCTCTCCTCAGAACATCTCAAGGATAAGAGCTTCTTGAGAGCCATCATGTAAAAGACATCCAAGCATGCTAAAAAGGTTTAAGGGGGGATGCACTACCTTAATTTTTCATTCCGTTGAACCATTCCTAACAAGAAGTCTTCTTGGTATAGGTGACATATAACCAAGACATCATCAATATTTTTACACTGATTGACCTTGTTATTATCTGATATCCAGCCCGAAAAATAAGAAGTCAGACTATTTAATACAGAAGTAACTCGATACAAATAATTGATTCCAGAAGCAACAGTGAAGAGGGAGCATTTCAGTAGGTGGGGAGCTGCTGACCTTTCCCAGCAGGGAGGGAAGACTGGGTCACCCTGTGGCAGCTAGAATCTCAGTGGTAGCTGATTTAACATGGACTTTAAGCTTCCAGGCTCCCTAAGCTCATAAGTTCCTTCTCAGATCCTGTTTCTAATTGTGTATATATTGTTTTATCTTCTTGCTCATGTTAAACCAAGCTCTGAACTTGGATCTACCAAGATATATGGAGGAAATATGGCACCCTCAGGAACCGTGTCCAAGACCGGAGGTGAGGAGAAATGTCCTGGCTTTCGCTTTCTGTCCTCCTATTGGCTCTCTGCTGATACATCCCCAGGCCAGACCCAAACAGAAACCTACAGGTGTGAGAACATGACTGTTAGGATTTCCATGGAAGACAGTCTCCCACAGGCTCACGTGTCCAAACACTTAGTCCCCGGCTGGTGGCACTGTTTGGAGAGGCCGTGGGACCTGCCTGGAGGAAACAGGCTGCTAGAAGCTGGCCTTGAAGGTTACAGCTCCCAGCTGCTTCCACTTGAACCCTGTCTCTGCTTTCTGATCTATGGAGCTGTAACAAGCTACGCTGTAAGCTCTCACCATCTCCACAGAGCTCCAGATGCTGTGACTTACCCCCATGATAGGCGGGATCTACTTAAACCTTAAGCCAAAACACTTCCTCCTTCCCTTAAATTGCTTCTAGCAGGTTCTCTGTCACAGCGACAAGAGGAGTAACTAACACACAGAGGAGCAGACTTCCTGCAAAGTCAGCCTCACGGGGAAGTGGAGGAGATCAAGGAAGGGCCAGGAGCAAATGTGAAAGCAAACAAAGCCAAAAGCTGGCGTCTCAACCTCCCTGAGCCTCCCTCTAGTCCCAGTGTGAGGGCTGAAGGCAAGGGCACAGAGTTGTAAGGGTGTCACAGGGCAGTCTGACTAGCTCCCCCTACCAAGGTGCCCCATGGAACAGCATCACCCCATGGATGTGCAATATATGCACACATGCATCAACACCGACACATGTGCACACCTGCATCAACACTGACATATATGCACACATGCATCAACACTGAATATTCCAGAACTCATCATTGTCCCAAAGGCAGTCAGACATTGGGAGGCCAATCCACAGTAAATAAACCTTCAAAATCTTGAAGCATAAGCCTGAAGGCTTATAAAAATTTAAAAATTACTTAAAATTTTTAAAAATGGAATGATAGCCATAAATAAAAGTAATATCCCTATAGCACACAGTGGCATGTTTGTGTTGACATAATCATTCAATCACTACAGCACACAATTTTTAAATATTTATTCCCTGACAGTTCCTCCTAAACTCTGTAAACGTACCTAAATATTACACAGCCTCTCCAGGAGTAGAAGGCAAGGAATTTATAGTTACCCCCATGGATAGTTCTAGACTGAAGAAAGAGCTATAAGGCTTGCCGAGCACCATAGCCAGGCACCTTCAAGGAGGTTTAAAGATTTAACAACATCCCACTCTGTCTTAAGGTCTAGTCTCCACCATAAACACAGACCTGGCAGGAAGGCCATACATGGTTGTTTTCTGGTCAGGATATAGTCTTTCTGACTCGGTTTCTCCACGTACCACAATGACCATTGCCTCTTTGTGAATCTGTGAGAGTGTCGGGCTCCACCTACACCCATTGGTACCTAATGATTACGCACACTCTTAGGAGTCTTCTGGGCTCTAGGCTTCCTGTTCTTCTATTTCTCAGCCTCAGCACTGTTGACGTTTTTGGTTGAATAATTCTTTATTGTGGAATCCATCCTCTGAATTGTAGAATTTTGGTGGCCTATACACAACAGATGACAGCAGCCTACCTCCAGCAGCCTTGACAACCAAACCCTCCCTAGAGTTGACAAATGGCTCCCGCAGGACAAACTGGGTTGATGGAGAACCAGTGCACTAGAGAGGCAGCTGTGCACCCTGTAATTCAGTGAGCAGAGTGTGGAAGAGGCTGCCCCTGCCCAACCCAGGCTGTGGGTCCTAAAATTCAGATGATTTAGCCTCAAAAGGAAGGATGCCTTAAGTTCTGCATCTCTGCTTTTCCATAGCGCAGTGTACGTGTGGATCACAGCGATGAGGGAGCTGGATGGCACACACTGAGGCGGGTGACCAGGGCACAGGGATTCCAGGCTTTGTTTTTGTTTGCTTGTGTCACTGAGGAGAAGAATTGCCACCACTGGTGGGACTTTTGTGTGTGTGAACCACCTGCCACCATACCCATCAGCCTTCTGAGACCTCTGAGAGAATTCTGTGATCTGTAGCCTTGGGGGAAGTGCAGGGGATCTCCAGGACAGCTGGAATTGTCATTGTCCCCCAAGGATGAGGGATCTGAAGCTATGGCACCTCATACGGCCAGCTGTGGCCCTGAAAAGATGACATAAATAAATATGTAGAGGGCTAGAAATGGCTCAGAAGTAAGAGCAAGTTCTGTTCTTCCAGAGGACCCACATCTGGTTCTCAGCACTCACCTCTCAAGTCAGGCCACACATAACCACCTATAACTCCAGCTCCAGGGGACCTGATGCCCCCTTCTGACCTCAGCAGGCAGCTTCCCCCACATGTACACACTCTCCAACATACACATAGACACACACACATACACACATAAACTAAAAACTTAAATATAAATAATTTTAAAATATAAACAAGTAAGATATTGTGGTTGTTTTGTTATTAATATGGCCAAAAATATCTCCATTCCAACCACTGCCATACATGTTCTGCCGATCTGACATGGGCCAGACATGGTGCCTGATACACAGCAAACCTTATAATGAACTAAACAAGAAGGTGTCATCAGAGAGGTCTGGAAGCTGCTAAGAGTCACACAGCCAGTCCTTGACAAAGCAGGAATTAGAACCTCAATCACTAACGCTTACAGCCAGGGCTCTTGTCCTGTCCTTGTCTGGCTTAGTTACAAACTTTAAGGTTATTCAAGGCAGGGAAAAAGCCTCTGTAATATGTTTAAGACTCTTGGGAAACAGCAAAGTTCTTTCGTTTCAGTGAAGAACTGCCTGGAAGTGGAAATCTGACAGCGCTGCTCTGGCTGAGTGTGTTTTCCAAAATACACGAACCTATTTAGAACAGTATTTGGCCATCATCCTTAACCTTCTAGAGCCTTCCATGATACAAGCAGCTACATGCAGGGTTGAGGGTAAGGCAGAAACCCAAGAATGCTCCTTGGAGGGCTATGTTCCCTGTGAGTCGCTGGCTCAGAGCTGGAAAACATCATTAGCCTCATTATCGAATCGACCCAAGGGCCTTCTCCTGCTGCCCACACTACTCCAGGGGAAGTCTGGGGCAGGGCTAGAGAGACCAGATTGATGGGGCTGCTCCAAAACACAAATAATGCATTTCCTCCCAAATATGAAAACAATGCTTGCAGCCAGGGTGTAATAACAGGTTCTACGCCGTGGTTGCTTTCATAGAGAGCTCCAACTGTCCCCTGATTGCGCGTCTAAGAATATCAAGTCTGGCTCTCTTCCTCCCTTCCCTCCTCTTGCCATGCCTTCACTTCCTTCCTTCTTTTCTCATCCAACAATCACATCCGGGCCTCCTCCTCTGCTCCTCCGTGCCTGGCCCTGTGCTGGAACCTGAGAACACAGATGAAGGGGACTGTGTGGAACTGTCACATATAAAGAATCCTAAAGAGGTATAGCAAGCTCTGGAATAGACTTGCTCTGTGTATCCACAAAAAAATAAATAACTGCTACCAGAGAGTGAGTAGATCAGTGAAGGGCTGCAAGCACGAGGATCTGAGTTCGGATCCCCAGTATCCACATGAAAAGCTGGGCATAGCTGTATGTCTGTAATGCCAGCACTGATGACCTGGGCACAGATGGGTTCCCACAGCTCACTGGCCAGCCAACATAATGAACCCAGTGAGCTCTGAGTTCAGTGAGAGGCCCTTCTCAAAATATAAGGTGGTAAGTAATGGAGACCTCTGGTTTACACACACGCACACACACACAAACATATACACATCTGCATGCGCATACACAGACATACAAATAAACACATATGCCTGTAATACATTCACACATATATACACATAAACACTTTCATATACACATGCACTTATATACACACACACATACACATGTACCTGCATGCATACACACTTACATGCACATGTCTGCATATACACATATACACACATACACACACACAAACACACACAGTAGAAATGTTCAAAGTTCTGTGGGGAAACCATTCACTCATGATTAATAAATTAATAAATGCTGCTTTTCTTTTTAAATTATTATTTTTATTTAAAAATTTTTCATGCAGTGTTTTGATTGTATTCTTTCCCCTCCCTCAACTCCTCCCAGATATCCTCCACCTTCTTACTCATGCATCTTCATTTTTTTCCTCTCTCTCAAAAAGAAACATGAAAAAATAACAAAAACTAAAAATAAAATACCAAAACAAAAAGTGCGCAAAAGTCACGGAGTTCATTTGTGTTGTCCGTCTACTCCTGAGCACGTGTGGCCTGCCCTGGAATGTCGTTGATATACCCAGTGACACACCATTATAGAAAATTGATTTTCTTTTTTCCCAGAAGTAATCACTTGCAAATGGCTTCTTGATTTGCTGTGGGACCTCATGTCTGCTTCCGCTTCGCTCTGTTGTGATTTTGCCTGGTGTCAGCCTGCGCAGGTCCTGTATGTGCTGTCACAGTCTCTGTGACATATGTGCATCAACCCTGTTGTGTCTGGATGGTGCTGTTTGCTGGGAGTCATCAACCACCTCTGGCTCTCAGTCTTTCTGCCTACTCTTCAGCAGAGGTCCCTGGGCCTTGAGGGAAGGGGCGCGATACAGAGATCCCATTTAGACTTGAATGCTCTATTGCCTTTCAGTGTCTGTGCAAATTACCATCTACTGCAAGAAGAAGCTTCTCCAATGAGGGTTGAGCAACGATGCTCTGATCTATACATGCTGCTTTTCTTATTCATCTCTAATAGACATGCTGTATTTTTATCATTTTCCTATTATTTTGTGTCCATTAACTGATATTGCTTGCTTTCTCATCCCTGAAAGAGGTAGACATTTTTATCTCCATGTTTTCGGTAAGAAAATGGGAGCTCAGAGAAGCAAAGAGTCCTCTCATGAGCTCAGAGCAGAAAGCATGGTCCTCTCAGGCTCACCTCTGTCTCCCTGCAGATACATGTCCTTCCATCTAGAAGACACCTCCTCTGTGCATGCCACAAGTCCTGGCAAACAAGTAATGATATTCAACTGCATCTCCAGGCTGCAGATAGGACGTGGAAGGTGCGTTCGGGAGGCTCTAGGGTATTGGGCAGAAAGCAAAATGGGTTTTAATGGAAAAGACTGTTCTACTTATAGCAGCTCCAGAAAAAAAAAGTGATTCACTCTTCAGGCCTGACATGTTTTAAGAGACAGACATGCCTGTAAATTTGGCCAGACTCATGGGTGCCAGAGGATAATTGACAAAGACCCTAGGGCTTGGTGATCAAGCCAGGACTTCCTCATATTCCTCTCTGGCTCTCTAGGGGCCAAGCACAGTGCATAATTAAATCAGATGGCTACAGAAGGGAAGAGATGGGTCATTTTCCTTATAGAGAAGCTTTCTTCTTGGCAAGAAGCAAAATGACACATTTCAGGCAGCAAGAAGATCATTTCCATAAAAGTAGGCAGAGAGGGAGGGGAACTGTGAAGTTACTGAAAGACAAACAAAGCCCCAATATCATAAACAGAGTATGGAGTTCCCAACCAGAGGCACAATTATCTCTTACCTCAAACTTGGACAGGACTCAAGTGAGCATTATGAGAGATTTTCTCATGCACATGAGTAATTGCCCCACTTATTAAAACATTATAGATGAGCCTCGCTTGGAAAGCAGAAATGTGTAGGTCCCAATGCAAGACCCTGAGGATGTTTATGGGCTCCCCAGAATCCCAGGAGAGTTACAAGGAGCACAGTGATCTTAAAGCAGGTAAATAATGACCATTGTGGGAAGAGCAATATAAAGGAAGGAGCGTGTCACCCAATATTCACGGCAACATCATGCATGCCTTAGATAGAAGTTTGTGTAGAATGGTGGGGGGGTCATTTTTCAGTCTTATGACTTGGGACTCTTTCTGCATGGATAAAAATCAGTATTCTTTAAAAAAAAAGAAGAAGAACCCATGGATTGCTAATAATAATATAATAAAGGTCTGATTTGTGTAATATTTAATGGCATGGCAAGAGCCACACCAACGTCCTTAGCCCATAACTCTGAGGCACCCAGAAAAGCACAGATATGGATTACAATAACACTTAAAGGAACTAGTCAGTTGATTGTGTGAAAGATGACCCTGGAATTTAGATCTGTGTTTGAACTCTCTGCAGCATTTTGAGAGGGTTCTGGTTTGGCTGCTGATAATAACATGGATCAAGATAAATTCCAGAGGAAAAGGAGCATAGAGAGAACAAAAATAATGATTCTTAAAGAAAACCTACTGGGCTTGTAGCCCCCATGGAGCATTTTCAAGCACAGAATAACCATGCTTTTGAACAGTTGGAAATCAGTTGGCACCGACTTCCAACCTTTTAAAGGATGGTAGTAAACTAAGAGATGTTAAAAAATTAGACGTATTTGCTTGTTTCTTGGCTTCCTTTCACGTGTGAAAGGTGTTACCTGGTGCTGGCCTCCTTGTCGCTATTAATGTTATCTGTCATCAAGTGTAATAAACACACTGCCCTGTGACTAAACACACAGGCTTTTTTTTAATTCAGGAAATGCAATTCTCTCTGGCATGTGACATGTCCTGAAAGAGCTTTGCCCCCAGTTTCTCCTCAAGGGGCTGAAAAATGTAAATGTCCCAGGAAGGGTCTGTGTCTCTTTGGGATGTGGCAGAAGAAGGGACATCTCTGTAATCCCTTTCAGTGTAAAAGTGATGACCCTGGTCAACCGTTGTTCCCTGAGAACTGAATATACCATAGCCATCCTGAAAACGATGGTGCCACCTCAGCGGCACGTCTTCCAGATCACAGAGAGTTGACCTAATTGTTGCCTATAATGCTTATGTTTCTGGTTACAAGTATCATATTCTATCATAATAAACTTGGGAGATACAAGTAGAATTCATAAGAAAACAAAAATTACTCTCGATGACACCACATGTAAACATGTGCGTCCCACTGACTTTGTCTTGCACCACATATAAACATGTGCATCCCACTGACTTTGTCTTGCCACCTTTGTCACGTATCAAGGGACGTGTAATGTAAGGACTTCTTTCTGAAAAGAATCGAGCACTGCGAATAATGGCCTGCACTTTTCCCATTCTGTTTCTACTTGGATGGACGGGTGGGAGGATGCAAGGGTGGGTGGTTGGAGAGATACGTGATAATATATTTTAGTAATTTGCTACCATCGTACACATGTCATTTTATGCTATTTCTCCCTTCACATTACATATTGAACATTTTCCCATGGTGCCAAATATTTAAATAACATTATTTTTGTTGGCTGATCACGACTCATCACATGCATATGTCACAAGTTCACCGGGAATCATCAGTGGACATTTAGTTTGCTCCCAGTTTTATGTCAGTATAAATCATATTTATTTATTTAAATCTGGTTGCACTTCCATGCTGCTCAGATCCAGGCAGGTGGTTCCACTACGAGAAAGTACCTGGAAAGAGGCTCTACAAAGGCAGTAGAAGGTTTGAAGGAAAGGTAAGACAGAAAGGGGTGGGTCCAGAGATAGTATGGAATCAATCACGCCACCAATAGGGAGGCGTGAAGGAGGTGGCAGCTACCACAAACCATAAACACTGTTGCAAAAGACGAAGCTTCTGTGAGGGGTATGTCCTTCTGTGAGAAAAGCAGCTACTCCGAAACTACGGCCCCGTGAAGGAGAGATTCCCAGACAGAAATACCCTAAGTTCTCTTTTTACTGCTTTCTAAGGCCCATGGATTACCATGATCAGGGTCCTGCCAGCAGAAAGAGAGCAATGGGACCAGGTAACGTGGTCCATTGCATTTAAACTAGTGAGAGTGGCAGACATGTCAAGAGATAAGGGAATATCCAGCCTGGAACCGTTGCTTCTCTTTCCTAGGTTAGAGACATGAACGCTGCATAGAATGCAATAGCCTTTTCTCTGTCATTTCACAATCTGAGCTCAGATTGATGCAGAACAGCCCAGGTGTCTAAGTCTGTGCCAAATCTAGGACTGGGTCAGCCTCTCCTCCCAGTCTCCTTCTGCTGTAGGCTCTGAAGATCTATCTGTGCTTGGTTGTTGAGCCAGTACCAACCAGGGCCATCAGTCTTTGAGCACACTCACGGGGATCTAGAGTTACGGTTGCTGTCTACAGAAGTTATGCAATATATCTCCACGACAAACCCTGTCACACCATTATATAACCATCAAGCCTGGATGACTTAGCTTCTTCCCTGGTTCCCCCATTTGTACTTTATTTACTTCATGGGAAGGAATCTGTTGTGTGGCAGTATCCTCCAAGATTAAAACCTTCCATCTTGGAAAGAAGCTCTTTAAGGCACAAGATCTTCACAGGGAAGTGAAACAACAGGATGTTCTAAGAAAGGGTGAAACATTCCATCCTGCCTGGATGCTGGTTAAGACAGCAAGTAAACACTTCTAATATCTTCAGGAAGTCCCTGAAACTGACCAGATTCACTAGACCCTCATCTCCCCCTCTCAAGAGTATATAAGCAGTGAAGACTACTTGGAGTCTCTCTTGGACCAGCTGAGCTGCCTTTAAGAGGCTCCAATCAAGCAGCCTGGAAGAAGCAGAGACCAGCCAAAGTGCCTGGAAGTGACTCCAACCCACTGAAACACCCAGAAAGTCCACTCTCCAACCTGCTAAACTGCCTACAGAGTGCTCCAGGTTTCCAGCTTTGCTGAGCTGTCTATCACCCATGCTAGAGTGGGATTTGATCATTTCTGCTCCTGTAAGAAATCCCTCATCCACTCCTTGCACGAAATTCCAAGAAAACTCGCCGTTCCACCAAGATGGACTTTGGTGCTACCCATACATTGGTCTGTTGTCAGTCCCCCCATCTGGGATGAGTAGACATTTGTTCACATCTCCTAAGGAATGGTGTCACACAACAGAGCCCTCCACTCAACATTAGCCAGTAATCTGAGACATTGAAATATCTCTAATTTGAGCCATAGTCATCTTCTTTCCCAAGCTTTGGTCAATATCCTGCCTTCAAGTCAATAGACCACCTATGACCATAGCTGTCCCTATTTCTAAGTAGAATCAGCACTCCCTGGAAATACTCGATATTGTGCTAAGCTGTAAGGTCAGACGCTCTTGGCTATCAAGTCCAGCCCAGCTGCAAGGTGAAAACATTTTAGACACTGTGTTTGCAGTCTGGTGTTTCTAATCAGGGCTGAACACAGCCTTGATCTTCCTCCCGCTGAGATTCCATTATATCTTATAACCAATTGTGCAATAACTGGTTAAGCCCTGAGCTTTACTAGCTATGAGAAAAGACAATAAAAACGCAGGTGATGTGGACACTGCCTTTCACTAATAACATCATCTTCTGTCTGTGACCTCTGACCCAGGTCCAACATGTGAACTTAAATACTCTGCTTTTAAAAAGTTGGAAAATAGTCTTCCCGAACGTTGAGAACCATCTCAATGTTTTTATCTGATCTATGGCAATGAACTCTTTCGCTGGGTCCTTGGTCATAAAATGTGCCTCCTGTTTGACTATGGGAAGACTTTCCTTATTGGGGGTCTACATCCTGAGTGTCTTTGAAGTCAGCAACATCAGACGCTAATTCCAAGCAGGTCCCCTAGGTCTCTTGCATTCTTTGCTGCTTTATAAATTGCATTCAAGGTTAATTTAAGCTCTTGCAGCCCAGTAGACATCGTCCCATGTGCTCTACTTCTTTGTCTCTTTATTTCCAACAGTACAATTTCAAGTCCTGCCTTTGTTTTGTCAGGTGGGTCCCATTAAAATCTTGTATTAAATTTTGCCTCTTTTGAAGTACCAGACTTCATCCATCTGTTTTGTTTTTTTAATGACCTTATTTAGAATTTTTTTCAAGGTTAATGGAAATGTTTGAGGGACGGAGAATCTGGTTAACTGATCTTTCAGTTAACTGAGGGTCACTGTCAACCAATATTTTTAGATTTTTACATCTCATTTCAAATGTCCCTTTCATTTGTTTCATCCATCCATCCCCCATTTTTCTAATTTTCTCCTTACTGAAGAGGAACATTAAGTGTCTTCTCTTGTGCCTGCACTTGGCCTTGAATACCCAGATACTGGACCTCAGAGGGACAGCCGAGGAAGATATACCGTTCGAGAGAGGTCGAGTAAAGGCTGTCAAAGAGAGCAATCTACCCAAATCCATAAAGCAAATCTGATAATCATAGACTATGTCTAAAAATCAAATCTGAACACACAGAGAGGCATAAGAAGATCAAATATTTAAGGTAAAAAGCACTGAGTCACAAAGCAAGCTGGGAATGAGCAAGGAGGATTCCAGAATACTATTCCCAGCCCAGATGTGTACTGACCCCACTTAATGGGACTCTTCTTGGAACTTGTACAAAACAAAATCATCATCTTTTTAAAATCATGCTTTTATAGGATGTGCAGAGAAATATCTCTTTTCCCTCAAAATTTGTACAATACTATCTACCCCGTGGGCATTTTTTTGTTCCTTGAAAAAAATGTCACTATCACCATTACTGTTTAAAATAGAAATGCTAACTATCCATGAAAGCAGCATCTCTGTGTGTCGTGTGCAAGTGTCTATGACCATACGGCAACTGAAGACCTCAGTCCTTTGCTTTCCAGGTTTTCTTAAATAAATTCATTATCTGGGATTGTCAGGTATCACATGTTTAAAGAAGTGGTGGTTGCTAATGAGACAGTTTGCCCCTTGGCTTCTTTCTCATCTCTCAACATCACATGCCACTGACCAGGATGGAGACAGTAGGAATGGTTTCTAAGAAAGTGAGGTAAGAGGCCTTGCAAGCATGAGGACCCGGGAGTATAAAAAGAAAAGCCTGGGATGGTGGTACTCACTTGTAATCTTGGGGATGGGGAGGGAGAGACAGGTGGATCCTTGTGGATCACTGGACAGCCAGTCTAGCCTACTGGAAAGTTCCCAGTCAGGAAGAGAGTCTGTCTCAAGCAGACAAAAAAAATGGATAACACCTGAGTAATGACAAGTGAGGTTGCCCTCTGACCTTGACAATGACATGCACACACGTGGAGACACATCCATGTACAAATGAGCATGTGCACATCAGACATACGTGAAAACACAAAAATAATTTCAAGCATAAAATAAAGAAGAAGTGAGTCAAGCAGAGATCACTTCATCCATGTGCATCCGAGCGTCAGGTGAGATGAATTTAAGACCCAAATCCAGAAAATCATTTGCTGACCACTAGGAAACCTCTGGATCTGAGATAAATGTGAATAAAAGTACATCCCAACCAAGGTCAAGGATAAAGTAATTTTAAACAGATGAGTCTAAGATTATATTATCTGGGATAGGCTCTAAATAATACAGGAGATAATCAAAAGTGTAACACAAATGTAGGAATCTAGATTCACTTAAAATTTGAACTTCACAGTGAAAGAATTTTAAGCCCTAAGTGTGAGAACAAAGAAGAATCTGAGCACAAAAGAAGAAATCCCTGCGAGCCTGAGGGAACAGGGCAGCTATTTTATATAAATGAAGAATGCAAATGGTACAGAATAAAAGGGTTGTTGGACTGATGATCTCGGGACATTCTGGGAGGAGTCAATGAAACAGAATGATTTCCCAGGCAGCTCCAGAGCAGGAGAGTCTCTCTGAAACACACTGGCTTCTTAACTGCCCTCATTTCAGAATAAGGATCTGTCACTCATCTTCATAACACACACACACATACACACACACACACACACACACACACACAAACACACACTGTCGTATACATGTACTTGAATGGGCCATACCATTCTATGGACCAGAAAAGAGTAAAAGTAGATAAAGAACACTCTGTACTACACAATCTCAACTTTTTAATTTGCCCAAATAGATTGTATTTCAAGAGGGAAATCAAGTGGGGCTAAACAGCCTATCTTTTCCATGCTACAAACCATTCGAAGATCATTTTCTCTCCCCTGCTTTTTCTAGACTCTGGCCAATGCTCTTCAGTAACCTCAATTTGTCCATTACTTGTAACCTGGGCACAGGATAACCACATCTTTACCTTCTTTGTGAGTTCTTTGAGCTCCTGAGATCCACATGGGTTGGACCAGTCCTGGCATCTAGCACTACAGAATCCCTTTTACCCCCGAGCTCAATTCAACCCTAAGGGATTAGGCAGCTATTCCATTGAAACTTCCAAACTCCCTTCTTCCCAGTAGGCTTTGGGAGTGTTGCTCCCCATCCGAAAAGGCCCTTCCCAACTCTTGCCATCTCTTCAAGTATTTTTCATCTTTTCTGCCATCTCAGGGGTCTCTTCTTTAGCTGTGCCTTCTCTAAACCCAGATTAAACAAGCTCCCCATCGTATTTATTTATTTCCAAGTCTTCCTTCATGCCGTAGCATTCGCTACCTATGTGTGACCACACCTAACCAGTATCTATCTGTCATCTTAGCAGGTTGGAATCTCCATGGCAGCAAAGACTGGGTTCACTTTTGTCCCTCTTTGTCCCCAGCACAAGGCATGGGGCTAGGTAAGGAGTAAGTTGCACAATGAGTACTTGCTAAGTGAATGATAAAAACAAGCTATGTTATTAACTTTATCTGAACAATGAAGAGCTAAACGGTATGACCTATAAAGTCCCTCCAATTGTGACATATGTCTCCTTAGAACACTAAGCCACATTTGGCTTATCTCTAGGAAGAACTACCCAAACCAATAGGAAGGTAAATTTTACTTTCACAGAAGGAAGTGGCTTCTAATAAAAGGGACAGTCCAAAAATAGAGGTCATTGCTCAGCACAACTAATCAAGAGATAGTAACTGGAGTGAGCAAAATGAGGGAGGAAGGAACAGGAAACTCCCAAAGTTCCAGAGTAAGGGTTGCTTTCAAGGTGACGAGGACCTCAACTCCAGACATAGAGTTAGAAGTTCTGGCTTCCAATTGGAGTCCAGGATTAGTTAGTCCACCAACTGAGATGACCTGTCTAAATCTCCAGCCTAGGCTGCTGTGGGAATCCCTGGAAGTCCATGCTTATAGGGAACACAGTCTCCAGCCTTCCCAGTCTCACACCTGCTCAAAGGGTTCACAAGCTCTTGTCTCACATCTCACAATGAACACATGGAATGTTGACCTCCTTCAGGAAATTGAAGCACATTTTCCTTCCCTCAAAAATGATGAGAATTTTGGCAAAGATACATTGAGCCACCTTGGTGGCCAACTGTCAAAACAACTCTTTGGGGTTTCAAAAGTGTCTCCCCAGAGATGAACACAGCACACGTGTGGGGCTCCTGACTTTGCCCTAAGGTAAAAACTGACCGACATTTTTCGTCCTTAAAAGCTAACCAACATTTTTCGTCCTTTCGCTCTCGTATTCTGTCAGCATTTTATCACACTTGGGAAGCACGTGTTTTAAGTATTTGTTTATTTTAATCTTATGTGTATGCCTGTTTCACCTGCACACATCCAGGTGCATGGATGGCATACTTGGTACGGGTGGAAGCCGGGAGGCTGGATCCCGGGAACTGGAGGCAGAGACTTCTATCTGTAAGTGGTCATGTGGGCGCTGGGAGCCCAACCTCGATCTTTTGCAAGAGCAGCAAGTACTCTTAACCACTAAACTGTCTCTCTCCTGCCCCAGAAAATGTCTTTAAAACAGTGCTGAAGTAAATAATAATAATAATCCAACCAAATCAATGTTTTCTGTTTTCATTCTGAAAACTTGTAAATTTGACACATTTGGGAGTGTTGAAAGAGAATGAGAAGTTAATTTTTTTTTCATGAAAAGCCTAGACACTGGGTAGTCTAACTTACAAATCAGAGCCCACATTGTCAGCTGGGGTGTGTTTCTGCTCTCAAGGCTTCATGACCCTCCAGACTTTTGCTAGCTTTTGCAGGTGGGGAAGGGAATTTGACAGGCTCTCTGCCCTCCAAGGGCTTGCATCCTGGCACTGCATTCCCTGAGACTCTGTGTAAGAACGGGTATGTCTTCTCTCTGCTCTGTCTACCATGACAGCCCCCAGCCACATGTGACTGGACACTCAAGAGGTAACTGGGAATGGAATCTTTCATTTTAACAAAATTTTAAATTTAAAATAAAGTTATCAGGAAGGGAAGGGGGAGAGGAGGGGAGGAGGGAAGAAAAAGGGAGAATAGAAGAAAGGAGAGGAGAGGAGAAGAGAGGAGAGAAGAGAAGAGAAGGAAGAAGGCATATAACGAGTTTGACTATGAATGGATACACAAAGAGCCACCAGTTGTTAACATGGAAGCCACGTAAATACTTAAGGCTCTAGTAAAGGTGGCAGAAGCTTCAGGGCAAAGACTGTTTATGGGAAATGAGGGGGGTACTAACCAATTAGAAAGTGGGGAGACCTTGGTAGGGGAAGCCACAGAATGAACAACCCCCAGCAGCTCAGAAATACAGAGGGCTTTCAGCTTGCCGGTGTGTTCAGTTAAAGCAGGGGAACTGGAAGAGAGGCTCCAATTAGAAGAGCGGGAATATGACAAACGGCAGAAACCATAAAGGACTGAAGCCTAGTTTGGGGCGGGTGAAGATTTTTGTCTCCCGGGGGAGGACACTGAGGCTTTGAAGTGGTGGCTGGTGTGCCTGCCTGTGTTTGCCTTCCCAGGGCTGGCAAGGAAAGCTGGTGTGGCCTTTGTTGACAAACTTCCTGCTTTATGCTTGTATTGTTCATTGGGAAATGTTCTTAGTTTCTGTTTCCACGGCCCCAGAAAAAAGGCAGCTAGCAAAGTTTACCTCTGACCCAGATGAAGACTCCCTCTTCTCAACCAAAACAACAGCCTCAACTCATTCTTTACACGCGAAGGGTGAACCTCATTTTTCTAGGAGGTTCGCCAGGCTTGGCAGACGTGCTGACCACCAGAAAGACTCTACCTGCTCAAGAATAAGAAAGGACTCCATCTCTTCGTGTAGAATTGAAAGTTCCACATGGCTCAGTCAAAAGCAGCAGTGCTGGGGAATGCCCTGGGGAGGTCAAGCAGAGGGGACAGAAGTGTTCTGTAAACCATGAGGCACTGCCATCTCCCAGGGCACTCAAGACTCACTGTTTATGTAAAACCCTTTCCTTTAAGGCCACAGCTGAAACATCATCTTAATTATAACGAGCCCCAACTCTGTCCCCTGTAGTGTCGGACCCACTTGGCATGGGTCAATTCCGTTTAGGCTTAGGAACTTTCCGCAAGGTAGAAACGTTTAGTTCTAGTTCGTGTGTAGATCAAGTGAAGCTCAGAGACACGGTGTAGTGTGGGCACACAGTCCCACACTCGTCAGTGCCAAATTCAAAACTAAAGTGACCTGTGGCAGACGTATGCTCAGTCAACTCTTCCAGAAGACGCTGGTGTGAGAGTTAAGGCAGAGGGCGCACCCTGCCCGCTTTCCATTGATGAGTCCCACGACACTCCAGTGTCTGTCGCTTCACTGATAACCTAGGGATAATTATGCCTACATTTCAGCCTCTGAAAGCCACAAAACAGGCCTTGAAAGATCTGCTTTCTCTTATCTGAGGAGCATGTTCACGTGAATGCAGGTACATGTGTGTGTGCAGGTTCACATGTGCACGCGCACAGGCAAATGAAGTCTGCCTTCTTTTGTGAGGCAAGGTCTCTCACTATTGGGGAAAACCAAGTAGGCTAAGCTGGCTGGGCAGCAAACCCCAGTAAGCTATGCAAGCACTGTCACTCTTGGATTTGTGTGTGTGTGTGTGTGTGTGTGTGTGTGTGTGTGTGTGTGTGTGGTCCAGGGGTCAAACTCAGGTCCTTATACTTGCAACACAAACACTTTACCAACTGAGCCGCATCCCGAGCTCCAGAAAAATCAACTTTCTTGAAAAGGATTTACTTTTATTTGTATGTGTGTGTATATGTCTGTGTGTATGTCTTTGTGTGTGTATGTTTGTGTGTGTATGTCTGTGTGTGTATGTCTGTGTGTGTGTATGTCTCTGTGTGTATGTCTCTGTGTGTGTCTGTCTGTGTGTATGTCTGTCTGTGTGTATGTCTGTCTGTGTGTATGTTTCTGTGTGTGTATGTCTGTCTATGTGTGTATGTCTGTATATGTGTGTGTGTCTGTGTGTGTGTATGTCTGTGTGTGTATGTCTGTATGTGTGTATGTCTCTGTGTGTGTATATCTGTGTGTGGGGTGTGTGTGTGAGTTCATGCACATGCCACATGTGTACAGGTACCCAGGAAGGCTGGGCACTGGATTCCCTGAGTTAAGAGTTCGAGTTGTGAGCTACGCCATATGGGTGCTGGGACATGACCTTGGCTCTCTAGGAGAGCCACAAGCACTCTTAACTGGGCCACCTCTGTGCACCCTGAAAATCACCTTTTTAACAGCAGAAACAAAAGTGTCTACCTCCAGTGAGAATCTCTGTTGCCAAGGCAGCATGCGGAGCCCTGGACCTACATCATCCATTATTCCATCTAGTCCTTATAGCATCCTGGAAGTAGAGGCCATATAACCTCAAACCAGAACCCTCTGAGTACCCACGATGCTCTAGTGTCCTTGGCTAGACTGTGGGGATGTTGAAGGCAGAGAAAGATTTTAAGAAACAGACTACATAGCAGCACAAAGTCAGAACATTTGTAGAATGTCACTCTCCCTGGCACAAATAGTCACCATTCCCCCCAAAAATCTGTAAGTTGGTTGGGAACGCTAAACTGAGACATGTACTCCAAGTACGTGGTTCTCGGAGGTGTTAATTCAGACTGACAGCTAAGCCTGCTGGGAGTACCTGTGCCCAGGACATTTAACCTTCCTGCTGAGTCACCTGCTCTCCCTTCCCTCTGTAATGCACATGGAATGACACCCAGAACATAGCTACGCAAAGCAAAATAACAGGTAGCAGGACCAAATGGCTCCAGTGGACTTCAAACAGCCATTGAGGTTTACACATGTGGATACCACACTGAAATAAATGAAACAGCATGAAATGTAATGAAACGTAACTGTGACGAGACCTGCTTCTACCAAAGAAAAGAAAAGTTAACCTGAATACTTTGAAAAGACTCGGTAAAAATAAATGTCTAAGAAATAGAAGTGGTGAGAAGCCTGTCAATAACCAGGGTGGGGTGGGGGTCATCGAGGTCTACAAGGATTCTATGCTCAAGTTACCTCATAAATATTTTCAAATGCTCGTTACATGTAAAAGAAATCAGAACTGCTAACGGCAGACACTCGATCGTAGCCATAGTTCCTGAAGGAATGACTCCATCCGGTGAACGCTACCTAAAGCCAAGCTTTGGCCTAACATCAACGGACTAGAAAAGGCTGGGCCATGTGTGTGTTCTACATATGAAAAGGATGTTTATGGCGCACACGTGTGTATGTGTGTGCATGTGTATGTATGTGTCTGTTCTTTCCATTTTAACCAACTTTGGAAACATCAGCCAACTACATGCCCTAATCACACATCCTAAAAAGATGCCTACAAGCCAAGTTACTCTTCTTTACTATTTTTCCTTCTTTTACGTATGTGTGGTGGGGGTGGGGCATGTGAGTGCATGTGGCCTTCAGAAGTCAGGGACATGGGATCACGTAGAGATCAACATGGATGCTAGGAATCTAACCCAAGTACATGCTCTTAACTACTGAGTCTAGCCCCCAATTTTACTTTTTTCTGTTTTCATTTTATAATGAAATTAAGATATTTTTGAACATGGCCGTACCTGTGCTCCAAGATGAGCATCATTTTATTATACAATCTGTGATGGACAAGTCAGGCCATCATGGCCTTGTGGGCCTAGAACTAGACCGAATGTGGGAAGAGGATCCATAAAAGCTGCTCCAGGTTCTCCGGTGTGTTTGATAATGCTTGTCTCTCACATGATTCAAACCACATTGTGATGTGTGCTTTCTGTAATTACAAATTTTACTTCTGTGCTGGAGAGATGGCTTGGTTTGAGCCCCAGGACCCATATAAAAATGCCAAGCTCGGCGAAAGTTGGCAGATGGAGAACCCACAAACAATGACACCAGGACCTATCTCTTCTGCATGTATTAACTTTTTGAGAACCGAGTCTTTTTGAATGCACTCCTTCCTAGGCCAGGAGGGATGGGGGTGGGCCTTGGACTTCCAACAGGGCAGGGCACCATGCCCTCTTTCAAGGAAGAAGGGGGAGGGAGGAGGGGT